>AWUE01010806.1:0-25637 GCA_001974825.2 Corchorus olitorius | reverse complement strand
ATGCAGCCACTTTAAGTTTCTGTACTGATTTATCCAGATGTCTAGTGCTTTTCCATCTTAATCCTTTTCTTGTCAGGTAAGTTTAAAACATAAGTAGAACCAAGGTTGCAAGTAGAATTCCTTTTTCCAAGCTGGATATGGAGACCTTTAGGTTTGGTTCTTCTTCTCCTAACATGCTTCTTTGTCATTGAATTTTTCACTTGTTTCAAAACAAGTGCCTTGTTGTCTACCTCTTTGAACCTTACTTGAAATTTTCGCCTACCCTTCTCTTTGCCTGGATGAAACTTATTGTTGCTACTGTTTGGAGCATGCCTAGTTAGAGGATTGCTAACCATTGTTCTTGTGCACTCCGACTTGAAAGTAAAAGTCGACTCCTCACTTTTTTCCTCCAAGCCTTGTGGTGGCAAATTTTTGAAGCCTTCACATATGCTCTCTTTACTTAGGCAAGATCTTTGTGGGCTGATTGAATCTTCTAATTTGTTGTCTTCCCCTGTCATTTGGATCACTTCAACAAAAGACCTTTGTCCCATTCCCAATGGTGCTTGACTTTCTACTTCAACACTTTTTGCTGAGAGATATGGATCTTTTTGATCAATTTCCATCCTTCCCGTACTGTGTTTAGGCCTTGAATTTTCAGATGACCTTGAACGGTGTACACACACATCAGCTCTATTGTGTTGAACACGTTTTTGCACATATAATGTATAGACCAGGTTTTGACACCGTTTGTCTAAAGAATTACAATTCGACTTAGTATGTCCTTGTCTTCCACATCCACGGCAAACCAAAACCTTCTTTTCTTTTTGAACTTTATCCACACCAATTTCTCATCATCATATGGCAAAAAGGTAGCAAATCGATCTGATGAAAATGCCTTCTCAGCATTTAGAGCATGAAAATGATTTGGATGTTTACCTTCCATGAAGCTCTGCCTCTGGTTCACCTTTTGTTCTGCTTCTGGGGAGTCACCTGTAATAGCATCACCCCTTGCAATACTTCCTCTCCTCAGTTCTTTTAATTCCCGATTCTCTCTTTGCAAACTTAAAAACATTTCCTCTAGTTCCTTGTTTCTTGTCTGCAAGAGTAGAAAGTCTGTCTCCATTTCCTTCAATTTGGAGTTCTCCTCCTTTAGAAGTTCATTCACATTGTGCATACTCGAGATATTGTCCTGGTATTTGTTGATGTCTTCTTTGAATTTAGACATCTGGCCTTCAAGATTTTTTAGCCTGGAATCAATAATCCCAGAAGAATTCATTTTAACGAATCCAGGAAAATACCTTGTAATCACTCTCTTTTGGATGGTTGGGAATAAAGGTTTTGGACTTTCTGGATAGATGGATGGTCCCAAATTCTCCTGATAATCAGCAGCCATTTCTTCTAGACAGATTTCTTGAAAGATTTCTAACTCTTTCATGAAAGAAAACAAAGAATCACCTCTAGTTCCATCTTCATCATCTGTCTCTTCCTCATAATCATCTTCACTGCTACCCTCGGTTAGCTCCTCCTCAAGTAAATCATGATCTGTTGGAGCAACTTCATAATTAATAGGCTTTTTAAGGAGCTTTTCTTGCACAAGACGATCTGCTTTCTCGCTCTTGGAAGACTGATCATAACTGGATAAGAAACCTTTTTTCATACCCAACATTTTTAATGACAAAGCACACACCCAACTAAGCCAGACAAGAGCTAATCCTAAAGATCCGTACCACTGCAAACGAACAAGATCAAAGACCCCGAAAGCACATAAAACAGACCATAAAGACAGAAAGCTAAACACAAGTGCAAAAAAAGTTTAATCAGAAAAGGGGTTTTTTTTTGGGTTTCAATAGCGTAGAGAAAAAAAAGAAACAATGGTGTGGCGGTGGTTTGTGGGAGAGACCCACGAACAGGGGGGAGTGGGGGAAGAGATCGGGTAGGGAATCGATGAAATAGGTAAGAAGGAGGACAAATAAAAGACTGTTCAAGGGATTAGATGAGGGAATAAATATCTAGATCTACTAAGTATTAAGAGTTTTTGGAAGAAACTAAACTATGGAATGGGATTCGGACACTCAAGATCTTTCAGATGGAGTAGTTTGGATGCCATCTGAAGATTCCGGCATCATTGGCCGGTGAAGGGAAGCTACCGGAACCCTTTTCGAGTTGACCAGTCGTCGCCTTCTCCAATACCTTTGAATAGGGAATCACGTTCACGTCTCTGATTGCTGCTCTTCCATTAAGGAGCGATTTCCAGAAGAGGCCGATAGAGCGAATCTCTTGAGAAGTCTCAAGTCTGAGAAGGCAACGGGTTTCGCATGGGTTTGGCGTATCCAACCAGATTAGTGATAGTTTTTGCAGGTTTCTATGTTTTTGCCTGATTTTCTTAGTGGGTTTTTTTGTTAAATACATATTTCATATGTTTTTTGCCTTTGATTTCTCACTGATTTCGCCAAAATTCCAGGTGCGTCTAGTGGTTTCTTTGCTCAGTGATTTGGAATTTGGATTTCCGCATTCTTACTAAGTTTATTGCGTTTGGACTTTATCTTAATATCGTCGGTTCGTAATCTCTATTTTAATATATCTTTCATTCATCATTTTTTGAGCTGTTAGATTTGATAGTTATTTTCTTTTTTTTTTCTTATCCCTCTTGAAACTTTATTTCGGGAGACGGATTGGTTAAGTAAAATCTTTAGGGATTGATGATATATAGTGTTTGTTCAGTTGGTTGGGCTTAACGTGGAATTCATTTAGTGGGAAAAGATTTTAAGGTTTAAAGCAGGGGGAGAGTGTAGGTTTATGGCTGCTGGAATTATTGAGATCAAGAAATATATATTGATTGATATGGGAATGTTTGCTTAGACGTGTGAGATGTTTGATTTTTTATATGCAAATATTCATAAATATATTCTTTTGTTATTTGAAATTTAAGGATGCTGGAATGGACTTAATACTTCATCTTGATACTAATGAATTAATACACCAAGTAAGTACTCAATTAAAAACATTACATTTCAATATTTGATGTGTTTTGGTATTAATTACCAAAAAGTTTGCTGTTTTGAAATTTGACTGTATTTGTTGCAGAAACCAGTTGTTTGGAGTATATAAGTGTAAATAATTCTACTCTTGGAGGTCATTTAAATCATCCTTACTGTAGTATATAAGTCTTTTGTCTATGTTGAGTACAGGAGAATTAATTGTAGGAGAGATTAACCTCTAATAAATTTTGTCAGCTTTCGCCATGTTTAGGTCCAGTTTACATGTGATTTAGATCTCTATTCTAAGGAAACTTTATATATTCAGATTGTTGTTACTTTTCTGCATAATCATGTAGTTTCATTTCAATATTTGACGTGTTTGCGAAAAAGTTTTTGTCTTTATTCAATTTCTTTGTTGTTGTACAAAATAAGTTTAATTTCTATTCACTTCCATGCTTATTGTTTGAGTAATTTGTTATTGTTGTTCTTTTGTTTGTTTTTTCCTATTTTCAATAAATTGTGCTGAATTGTAGCGGGAGATTATCGCTGCAATTTCTTTTGTCGAAGCAAGGTAACATTTGTTTCTTATGATGTTGTCTATGGTTGTTTCTGATTTGCCTGATTCCATGATCTATTACGACGTTAAGAATTACTGTCTTTGAATCAACAAGTTGCTGATATCTACTTTGAAGATAGTTTCCCTTCTTTTCATTTTCATTCATTGTTGCGTTTAAGCTAATTTTCCAGTTAACAACTCTTTTAGTGTTCGATGTATGAGAATTGTTTACAAATAAAGGCTTTTAACTTATATTTATGTTGATATGCTTGATATGTTGTACACTTATTCATTTGAGTTAGAACCATTGAATATTACACAAGGGCTATTGATACTATGATTAGCTAATATCAGCTGAGACCCAGGTATTGTTGAATTTGTGAATTTGTTAGGTATCTGATTTTTTTATAATGGAGATTTGACATGACTGGAATTTAAAATACAATTTTCTTAACCCAATTTGTTTTTCCTATGTCTTGAATGACAAATTAATGGAATCCTGATGCTTAAATCATGCTGTTTAATTGCTGTGTGTAAAAAGGAATTGACAAGGTAAATATGTTGCAGAGCATATGATCCTGCGTAAATGGTTGTTCCAGATCGTAAGCTGGACCTAAGCCTTGCAATTCTCCTTTCCTATTTTTTTCGAGTAGGTGTGTTATTACACAAACACAGAAAAAAAATTATGAGATTAAGTTAATGGCTATTTAATCCAGGGACTCTTATGGAAATAGAGTTATATTGCGTTTGCAAGGGGACTTCGTTTTTGGTGGTGAAAATTGAACTATGGATGACTGAAAAAGCTAATAATTCAATCTCTTGCACCCTCCCTGTGGTGGTGATCTCAAAGTAAATCAATCCCATTATGTGATTTCCATTATTGATTTTGAAATGAGTCATGTATATTGAGTGCTAATGATCTGCTTTGGAGCTGTTGATTATTATCCCTTACTCTCTCAATTTGATCTACTTCTTCTAGAATTTAAATTTTAACAGGCATTTTGAAGGTTACACATATCTTTTATGGTGGCACGTGAGTATCTTAAAAAAATAAATCCAATAGAATGCGGGCTAGCCTTTAAACGGTCCCCTTTGCAGATAACTTCTTTATATAATAAGTATAACAATTGTGATGTACATGTCTATGATTGTTTGAAATTTGTACAAGGTTTGTCTTTTTTCCTAATAGAGATTCTATACGTGTATAAAATTCCTGTATATATTAATATAGATTGGGATTAGTCAATATCAATTTGTGTTGCCCGTCTTTTTCCACTTTTTATTTCATGAGATTGTTTTTTTAGTGTAAAGAGTAGTGGTGAATTGCTGAGGTGGAATAAATTTGCGGTTTTTTTTTCTTTTCTCCTACATTTCTGTTTTTTTAATTCTGTAAAATTTGTAAGGGTTTGCTTGAATAAGTACGTTTACTTTGGTATGCATATTTTTATTTTTTTTGTTTGGTCTTTTGTAGCTTCTTCAGTTCTCAAGGGTTTGATTATGTTACTGACTTAAATTTTTTGCAGCTTTTTTCTCTCGGCAATTGAAGGGGTGAGGTTAGATTTCAGCTATGTATTTAAATGATTCATTCTGATGATTCTGAAATGAAGTTCTGATTTTTTTAAATCCCTTTTCATATCTCAGTGTAAGATTTGAATGTGTTTTCCTCCATATGTTTTTTATTTGGGATTTTATGCCAGTTTCAATTCGGGTGTTTGATGTTAGTTATTGTTGTGCTGTTGTGATTATTTGGTCATGGTTTGTTAATCATTGTTTTAGGTGGATTTCTTATAGAAATTTCCCCCCCCCCCCCCCATATGATTTTAGTCAACTCATGACATGTTTGATAGATTGCCTAGGAAAGATTCTTTGTCTTAGAATAGGATTATGTTTGTCTTCTGGCATGGTGCTTTGGCAAAAGGCCTTTCTTTGGGGCTGTGGGAACAGAACAAGCAGCTATATTTCTGTCTGACAACTAGAGCAGTCCACGGTATAAACAAAAAAAAAATGGAGATTCCATGCTCAGAGGAGGGAAAAAAATCCCCAGTGGAAATGCATGATTTATATTCCTGAGCTAAGTTCTTGGCTCCATTGATGCCAACAAAATTGTTATGTGATTAATTATGTGGATTTATGTTTTCAAGTAATTTTTTTCTCCATCTGCCTTATTGACTTCGTTCCAATCTCTAAGAATCAGATTATATGTAATTAGGGGTGTAAGTGATACGATACTACTCGCAAACTACTGGATTCGACTCGAGAAATATTCGAATTCGACTCGGTGAAAGTCGAGCCGAGCTCGGGTAGTTTAATACCCGGCTCGAAGGCTCGTCGAGCCTAACCGAGTAGTCATATATTATATATAGTAAATTACCAAAATCAACCTTAATGAGATAGCTTAGGAGTTTTTCATAACATGGGTAGTTATGTCTTTTAAATAAAATGTTCTAAACCCTATTCTTTTCATCCTTTCTCTTTTCTTTTCCATTTCCAAAGCCGCTGCCCTAGCCCTTAGTGATTTCGAAATTGTCAAATCGAATTCTATTACTTGCAGGTTGCAGCCCCTTTCTCATTTTCTTTCAACTGTTCTCCAAATCGCTACCCAATTGTTCACCGTCGACGACCATTCCTTCCCCTTTCTTTTGCTTCATCTTGATTCTTAATTTTTTTTGGCCAAATCTTGATTCTTAGTTGGCTGCCCCATTAATCCTTTTCAACAACAAAAGCACTAGCCACTAAATTTGAAGGCTTATTTCCAGTTCCGCTAAAGTCATTTTGGGAAGAGTGCTCCTTACCCATTCTCACATTTTCTATTCAAAGATTGTCAGCAATTTTTTTTACCCATCAACAAAGGAAGATTGTCATGGAATTACTATTATCTTATTATTATTATTTTTTTTCACTTTTGGGTTCTCATCGACTTTTTATTTCAATCGAGTTTTGGGTTGTCATCTGTTATCGAATTTCAACCTTATTTGTTAAATGTTTATCTTTAATTTGATATGGTTTTTCAATTTCAAATTATAGGAAGTTTGTAATGGATAAGTTGCCGTTAGATATATGCAATTTTCTTTCAAATTTTGAATAGCATCTCCTTCTTGGCTTCTTCAGATCTATATTTGTTGATTTTAGTCAAGTTTTTTCGTTGAATTGTTTAATCTATCGAGCTTTCGAGTAGCTCGATTAGGCTCGATGCTCGGTCGAGCTCGAGCTCGAGCATTCAAAACGAAGCTCGGTCGAGCTCGAGCCGAGCTTCGAGCCCGGATATTTTAGTCGAGCTCGAGCTCGAGTAGCTTACTACTCGGCTCGACTCGACTCGATTACATCCCTATATGTAATCACATGAATGATTGTTCTTTTTCGACATATTGGAATGTTCCTTAGTTTCAATCATGAATATATTAAGAATTGTTGAGGATTTATGTTGCTTTAACTCATTTTTTATAAAAGTTATTTGTTGGTTTGGATTATACTACTTATTCTGGCCTTTGGATTGTTTGATGGCCGATTTCTTATATAATATGGTGTTATGCTTTGTGGAACGATTTTGCTTTGTATTATTAGATTTGCAACTAATTGCTGTTTAATAACTTTTCTGCAGTTTGTTGAATTCAGCGTTTGACACTCCATGAGGTTAGTGAAGTTTTTATAATAGTGTTTCAATTAGTTAAGATGGTTTCATTAGTTGACATGTATTCATATTTTTGAGAGCACTCATGTGTGTCTTCAAAAACTTTTATGATTGGTTTTGAAAGTCCTTTTTTTAAGTGCATTTTTTGCACTGCATGAGAATGATGTGATACAAAATGAGAATCCTTCTGTGATCAAGGAAAAGAATGCCATTTTAATTATGTGGATTTATGTTTTAAAGTAAGTCATTTCTGCACCTGCGTCATTAACTTTGTTTCAATCTTTAGGAATCAAAGATTACATGTAATCAAACGAATAATTGTTCGTCTTAGACATATGAGAATGTTCCTTGGTTTCGATCATCAATATATGAAGAATTTTTAAAGGATTTATGTTGGTTTAACTCATTTGTTATGAAAGTTATTTGTTGGTTCAGATTATACCACGTATTTTGGCCCTTTGGATTGTTTGTGTAAGCATGTACTTACTTTTGGGAATTTGCTATTTCTTTAGTTAAAGATGGCTAATTTTTTTCATGCTGTGTTGTTATGCTTTGTGAAACAATTTTCCTTTGTATTATTAGATTTGCAACTAATTGCTGTTCAGGATCTTTTTTGCAGTTTGTTGAATTAAGCGTTTGATACTGCACCAGGTTAGTGAAGTCATTTTAGTTATACAACTTTGTGAATGTATTGGTTTACTCTCCTTTCAGAATGTTTGTTTACGTGTGTCCATGTTTCCAGTTCTGCGGAATCCTTATAAGAGTGTTTTAATGCCTTTGATTTAGTAGTTTATGTTTAACGATTTAGAAACTCATGATTAATTGACATGTATTTATCTTTTTGAGAACACTCACCTATGTCTAAAAATTTTTACAATCTGTTCTGCTGATTGGATGTTGTTGATTAGTGAAACGGCTTTTTTAGAAGTGCATTTGTATGTGCTGAATGACATTCATTTGATATTAAAAAAGTGGGTGTTCATGTATGTTTTGCGTGTCATTTATGGCTTCGTTATTTTCATGACTATTGACATCTAGATATTACATTGGTATCTCGCATTAGTGGTTTCCGTTTATTTTATTGTCGTTTCCATGAATTATTTTAGTTTCCTGGGAATCTTTGTTTTTAAAGGAAGGCATATGTATTTTTTGTTAATGGTTGTTCCGAGGCGCAATGAGGTTCGACACCCTCGAGCTATTGGAGTTGAACAAGCTGCTCGGAATAGGTTTAGGAGAGCGGCAGTGGCAAGGAACTGTAGAAGCGTGCATAGCATAAATTTGGATGATTCAGATGTTCAACATCAGGACATGCAAAGCCTTGGTAACATTGGAGATATTGGGTTTTACTGTGGAGACCCTGTTCATGTTGTCGTCGATACAGAGATGGTCAATGCCGACAGTGTTCCTGCTCTTAATTCTGCGAGTGGGCTATCCGATGTGGCTTCAGCAAACAATACTGAATGTGTTGTGCAGGATATGTCACAGATGTCTTATCAAAGTTCTGATAATGTATCCCCTTCCAGTGGAAGTTTATCTCTGCCTGTAGTAAATCGGTCCAATCAATCTGTTATCACAAGTGTTCAGCCTAATATGGACGATATTCCACACAGCGGTGTCCATAAGAGTAAGTTTTGATCACAGTGAACATTGCATTCGAAGAAAGTTTTTTTCCCACTGTTCTGTCTAATAGTATTTTTCAAATTTTGTTCAGGGACCTTTTTTGAGGCATCTAACTATGGTGCTCCAGTCTTGACTTGCCCTGATTACAATTCTATTTTCCACATTACCTCGACGGGTGGAGTGGATAACACAGTGAATTTGAGACAAGTTACATACATGTATAAAATGGCTGGGACTAATCACCACAGAATAGGGACTTTACTTCCAATAGCAGGTCAGGAACCCAAGTTTGCTCACCTTTATTTGACTGAGCCTGATGCTGAAGATTAGCATATATAGATTAAGGAGTCTTCGAAGAGAAAAAAACATTCTTGGGATGCAATGTTCACTGTGATCCAAACTCAACATTCTTGGAATGCAATGTTCACTGTGATTCAAACTCACTTTTATGGATTGTCTTCTTATCCAAACTCATTTTGAAGGGATTCAAGATATGATCTCATTATCTAAACATAGTATAAAGACAAAATTAAAAAGATCTGCGTGGAATTTTTGAAAACTTTTTTAATTGCAGTAGTTGTTTGTTCTCTGCGTTGGCAAGTACCAATGCCCTCAATCTATGCGTCTTATTCAATACAAAAAAGAGCTCACAACGCCTCAAGTCCTTGCTTTTTTTTTTTTTCTCCCGGTTAAATGTTGTGAAATCTCCTTGGTTTCGATTCCTTATTCCAAATCTCTTGCATCAATTCAATTTTTAAGCACCCTCATGTGAAAACAATCTTATAAAAAAATGACAGAATGACCGAGGCGCTAGCTTGGGTTAACCAACTTTTTATTTTGTTAAATTTGCAACCACAGTCAAAATTACTAATTTATTTGTAATTGACTGATTTTTTAATGGCAATACAATTGATGCACTTCAGCGTCTGTTGTTTGACTATTGCTAAGGTGCAATAGGTCTTCAGTTTTTTTCTTTTCTCTTCTCTCAATTTCTCTCTTTGAATTTTAAATTTTCTCTGATTTTTTCCTTTGTTTTTGGATAATTTGGCCTGGGCTATAGCCGTTCATCTTCTTGACCGGAATTTTGATCGTCATCTACTATGAAAATGAAAATGCTCTTAATTATGTTTCGTTCCCTCTTAATGTTTCCCCTTCTGTATTCTTTGTTCTTCCTCTTCATATTTTGTTTTCGTTGGGTTTCTCTTGGTCCAATTCCCCTTTTGTGTTCTTTTTTCGTCCTCTCTATATTTTCTTTTCGTTGGATTTCTCTTGGTTCGATTGCCTCTCCATATTTAACAGCTTTTCTTTGGCCGGTTGAAGGTGGGAGGTTAGATTTCGGCTCTATATTTAGGTGATTCATAGTGATGATTTTGGGATGGATGTCTTGGTTTTTTTTATGCATTCTCATATGTCTAATATTTGGATGTGTTTTGTTTCAGCTTTTTTTTTTTGCTTGGGGTTTTATTCCGGTTTTCAGTTTCCCCTTTTGAGGTAAAGTATTTTTTTGTTGTTTTGTTTTGTGGGAAGGGAACAATTCTTGATAAGATGTTGATTTCCTGTACAATTTGATCATTTTGTATGATTTTGGTGAGTGTATAGATTTAATTTGTGAATTTAAGTTCAGAATATAGACAAATTTAGAGAGCTTATGATATTTTTTATAGCTTGCCTCACAAATATTTTGGTTTAAATTAGCTCAGGGAATTTTTCCCCTTTATTCAATTGATAAAATACTGAGCAGTGAGGGGATCCCTTTGTTGGAATCAGTGGATTTTGAGATTTGGGTCACTTATCATTTTGTGGATAGCAAGGGGAAAAATGCCCTGTATAAATGCATGGTGTGTGTTTGTGATTTGGGTATGATTAAGAAGCACGTGGTATAGAGTGCAGGTGTATCAATTTAGGAAAGGAAAAATTCTGGTGGCTTATTTTTCATTATATGAATTTATGTGGATATTTGTTCTTAAGTAACTTATTTTTGCATTCACCTGTAATCACATGAATGATTATTGGTCTTATATTCATTAGAAATTTCCTTTGTTTGTACCATGGTTATATTTAGAATAAGGAGGAGAATTCATTTATACTAATCAGTTAATGAAAATAACTAACAATCATTCTAAATGAAATTTCCCTTATAGATATGATGATGAACATATTGTCCTGACGAACATCTGTTTTTTTTCCTAAGACTTTTTCCAGTTTGTTGAATTTGGCATTTGGTGCTCCACCAGGTTAGTAAGACCGTTTAGTTATACAACTTTGTGAATGTATTGGTTTTTCCATTTTTATTTTGTTGCCTTCTATTCAGTTATTTGTGTTAAGGAATTCAGGAGATGATCAGTAGTTGAGATGTATTTATGATTTTTGGATGTACTCATCCATGCTTTTGAAAGGTTGAAGAATTGCTTTTCTGATTGGACTTTGTTGATGGATGAGACTTCTTCTCCAGAGTGCATTTGCCCTACTGGATGAACATCATTTTATATATAAAAGTGGTTTTGCTGTGTGTTTTAGTTGTCATTGATACCTTCACTGTTCTATGCATTGTGATCACTTTGCATTAGTCTTCTTTATTTATTTGACTGCTTTTCCATGAATTATTTTCCGTTCCTGAGAATCTTTGCTTTCAGAGGAAGGTTTTTGTATTTTTTTGAATGGTTATACCAAGGTGCATTGAAGTTCGGCAGCCTCCAGCTGTTGGAGTTCAGCAGGCTGCTCGGAATAGGTCTAGGAGAGCAGCTGTAGCAAGGAATCATAGAAGAGTGAATAAAATAATTGTGGGTTGTTCAAGTATTCAGGATCATGGTATTCAAAGTGTTGATGTGACTGAAAATGTTGGCATAGTGTGTGGAGTTCCTGTTGAAGTTGTTGTTGATACAGAGATGGTTAGTGCCGAGGGTGTTCCCACTTTTAATTCTGCAAGTGCTTCATTTGATCTAGCTTCAACAAGCAGTGGTCAACGTTTTATGCAGCCCAATCATTACAACCAATCTGTTATCGCAAGTGTTGAATCTAATTTGGAGGATATTCCACGAAGCAGTGTCCATACGAGTGAGTTTTGAATACAGTGAATATTCCATTCGAACTATTTTTTTTTTCATTATTATGTCTGATAGTATTTTTATATTTTGTTTAAGGACTTGCTTTGAGGCATCTAACTTTGGGGGTCCACTATTGATTTGTCCTGATTGCAATGCTTCTATGTGGTATGGTGAGCGTGTGGACTTAACAAAACATACTACAAATCCTAGATTTAATCTCTGCTGCAAACAGGGTTTGATCTCGATGCCTCAGCTACGGCCGAGCCCCCCCTTTTTGGATACTTTACTTAGTGGTGATGACAGTCAAAGAAGCTCTAGATTTAGAGAGCAGATTAGATTATATAATTCTATTTTTCAGTTCACTTCGACAGGTGGAGTAGTTGACAACACCGTGAATTCGGGACAAGGCCCTTATGTGTATAAATTGGCAGGCACTAATCATCATAAGATAGGAAGCCTGCTTCCAATGGCAGGACAGAAATCCAAGTTTGCTCAACTTTATATGACTGAGTCTGATGCTAAAGTTGAGCATAGATTAAGGTGTCTTGGAAATGCTGATGATAATTATGGGTTGGATCCTCATATAGTCAGTTCTCTGAGGGATATGCTGGATGAGCACAATGAGATTGTCAAGGTCTTTAGACATGCACGTGATATGCACAAGGAGCATGAAGAGATTGGCTACAAAATTAGATTGCTAAGTCAGAGGGATAGGACAGACCGCAATTATGAACCTCCCACATGTGATGAAATAGCGGCTATCGTTCCTGGGGATGTGGGATATGGTGATGCTGGCAGAGATATTATTGTGAAGCACAAAGAAGGAATATTGGAGAGGATAAGTGATCTGCATCCTCTTTTTATGCCACTTCAATATCCTCTTTTGTTTCCATACGGTGAATATTCATTTCACTTGCAAATTCCATACTAAGAAGCTCCTAGCCGAGAAAGACTTGGAAGGCAGTTCCTTACTATGAGGGAGTATTATGCATATTTGATACAGCAGAGATCCCCTGACAAAAGCACATTGCTTCGAGGAGGACGTCTTTTTCAGCAATTTATCGTTGATGCTTACGCTATCATTGAGGAAGCACGTCTCAGATACATCAGAGAACATCAGAAAACACTTCGAACAGAGATGTTCAGAGAAGTTAGGGATGTTGTGGCTGTAGAAGATCTTCAGGGTAGCAGAATTGGTGCAAGGATTATACTTCCTCCGAGTTTTATTCCAGGTCCGAGATATTTGTTTAAGAAATATCAAGATGCTATGGCTATTTGTCGGTTCCATGGATATCCAAGCCTTTTCATAACATTTACCTGTAATCCAAAGTGGCCAGAGATAACAGACGCACTTAAGGCAGTAAAGGGTCAGAAGCCTCATGATCGACCGGATATAGTTTCAAGAGTTTTCAGAATTAAGTTAAGGCACCTTCTGAATGACTTAACAAAGAAACAGATTTTTGGCAAGACAAAAGCAGGTTAGTTCTTACATGTTTTTAATAAATGGTTTTTGATATTCTGTTTGTCATTTATTTACATTCCTTAATTAATGATTGTTGGATAGTTGATCTGTCTAAATCCACGAATTAATAATTAATACAGAGTTCTTGCTTATCTTTTATGTACAGTTGTGTATACGGTTGAGTTTCAAAAACGAGGACTGCCTCACGTTCATATATTGCTATGGTTGGACATGGACCACTCTATGACAGAATCTGAGGTAGATGCTATAGTATCAGCAGAACTTCCGAACAAAGAGAAGGATCCTATCGGATTCGCAGCTGTTTCAACATTCATGATGCATTCCCCATGTGGACATGCTAATCGAAGTGCAAAATGTATGAAGGATGGAAGATGTAAGAAATTTTTTCCAAAACAGTTTAGGAATTCAACAACATTTGATGAAGATGGCTTCCCACATTATCGTAGGAGACAGACTTCGGACTATGCTGTTGTTGATAGGATTGAAGTCGACAACAGATTTGTGGTTCCCCACAATGTGGATTTGTCGGTTAGATACTAAGCTCACATCAATGTTGAAGTCTGCAACCAAACAAGGGCTGTAAAGTATCTTTCCAAGTATCTAACCAAGGGACCAGACAGAGTTAGAGCTGTTGTTGAGAGAGCGGATGGAGTGCCTGTTAATGAAATCAACGATTATTTGGATTGCCGTTACCTGTCAGCTTATGAATGTTGTTGGAGGTTATTTGAGTTCCCTCTTCACCATAGAGAACCAGCAGTTCAGCGTCTGCTGGTGCACCTTCCTGGTGAACATCGTGTTTATTTCAGTGATAATCAGCCGTTGTCGTCTGTACTTGAAAGACCGGGAGTGGACAGAACAATGTTCACTGAATGGTTTGAGGTTAATAAAAGATGTGAGGATGCAAGAAGACTGTTTTATGCAGACTTTCCAACTGAGTGGACTTGGAAAGCGAAGGATAAAACATGGGTTGCAAGACAGAACAGACGTTCCATCGGTAGGATTATATATGTGCATCCATCGTCTGGGGAATTATATTATATGCGTCTCATGCTGAATGAAATCAGGGGGGCTACAAGCTATGAAGATGAAATCAGGGGGGCTACAAGCTATGAAGACTACTGTTGATGGAATTCTTTACGGTACATTCAAAGAAGCTTGCTTTGCGATGGGTGTGCTTGGTGATGATTCTGAGTGGATCGAAGCAATGGAAGAGGCTTCGCAAATCCAAACTGGAGACCAGCTTAGAAGGTTGTTTGTAATGTTGATATTAGACTCTATGGTTGGTGATCCGAAGAGTTTTTTCGAGAAAACATGGACTTTGCTTGCCGAGGACATCAGTTTCAAGTTGAGAAGATCTTATGGGATGGAGCACTTCTCAATTCCTCCGGATCATCTAAAGAATCAGCTTCTATTATTATTAGAAGATGAATTTAAAAAGCATGGCCACAGCTTGGAGGAGTATAACCTTCCTCTTTCTCCGAGGACAACAACAACAAATCTTGGTGATAAATTATTGGATGAAGAGCTTAATTATGATAAAGTTGAGTTAGAGATGGAACATTTAAAAATGTTGAATAGTCTCAATGAAAAGCAGATGGATGTTTATATGGAAATAATGAGATCTGTCGACAATGAATCAGGTGGTATGTACTTCGTTTATGGCAGCGGTGGCACTGGAAAAACATACTTATGGACAACATTAATCTCTGCACTTAGATCTGTTGGTAAAATTGTATTAGCAGTGGCATCATCAGGTATTGCATCACTCCTTTTACCAGGTGGGAGAACAACACACTCTAGGTTTAAAATACCATTAGATATCTCACCAACTTCAACATGCCAAATAACCAAAAATACTCAACTAGCCAGATTGATTATCAGAACAGCCTTGATAATTTGGGATGAAGCACCAATGGTCCACCGAAATTGTATAGAGGCTTTGAACAAAACATTGCAAGATGTTGTTTCAGATGTTGATTCAGACTCTGCCTCAAAACCTTTTGGAGGGAAAACAATTGTTTTTGGTAGCGATTTCAAACAGATACTGCCGGTTATTCCATATGGCAGTAAATCTCAGATATTGAATGCAACGATTACAAGCTCGGATCTATGGAAAGAATGCAGATTATTGGCATTGAAAACAAATATGAGATTTTTGAGGAAAGGTATGGATGAGGATGAAAGAAACCAGATGAGAGAATTTGCTGAATGGATTTTGAAAATAGGGGATGGTAAAATTTCTGCTGTCGGATTAAATGACGACCGAGAATGAGAGTTGATTAAGATACCTGATGATCTGTTGGTGCGTCCATCTACGGATCCAATTTCTGATATCATCTCAGCTGTTTACCCTGACTTTGAATACAATTTCAAAGACCACAAATATCTTAGTGAAAAGGCTATTGTAACTCCTTACAATGAAATGGTTGATTTAATTAATGAATCTATTTTGGCTAAAATCCCTACTGTAGAAAGAATCTACCGAAGCGCAGATTCTATATCTCCAACATCAACTTCGTCTGCAGACCAGGCCCAGCTTTATCCCCCTGAATTTTTGAACACATTGACTTTCTCTGGAGTTCCAAATCATCATCTCCGTCTCAAACTGGATTCTGTCATTATGCTTCTTCGTAATGTTAGTCCATCAGAAGGTCTTTGTAACGGCACAAGAGTTACTCAGCTGTGCCGTAATGTAATAGAAGCAAAAATCATTTCTGACTCATGTAGACACCCTAATTTCGCCCGTATCCTTCAAATAAGATTGATTGGCTCCTAAATTTACATCAAGATCACCCATGGGCATTTTGGTCATTTGTGCACTAAAGGGCATTTTTATCATTCTTGGTCAACCGTTAGTTTAGGATAGCTAATTCATTTTTTGGGCATCATGGTAAAATAATGAACATCTTCTTAGGTTAATCCTAACTTAATTGCATTAGAAAAAATTCAAACATATTTTTCTTCTTGGCTTTGTACTACAACTGCATTTGCATATTCCATGATTAATCTCAAACAATTTGATTTCAATTAATAATTAGGCATTGACACTTTAACAATTTGCCTCAACATGAAGTCATTGGGTTACTTTTTTTCTTCACTCACGAGGATTTGCATTGTTGCACTTTGCTACTAAATAATTCAACTATAGCATGGTACAAAGATAGGAATTGAAAAAGTTACAAAAAAGAAATTGCTGCTTAATAAACACTTAATAAACGTACACGAAGAATTTCAATTTTGCATTTGCATTTACAAAAAAATACCCAAATTCTGAGTAGAATCTGTGTCCCTATTTATTAAAATAAAGTCAACTTTTGATTACAGGAGACACATGACCTTTGCTTAAATTTTCTTCATTATCATGGGTTGAGTTAATAATGGCTTGAAGGGACTTCAAGGTTCGAATTACAACCTACAAAATAAAGGCACCAAAATTGTCTGACTAATTCAGCAAACTATAGTAAGCAGGAGAGCAGAATAAACAAGGCCATAGCAAATTTGCAGCAGCCAAGTCGTTTCAATTAAAATCAATTTAGCAAAAACAGAGAATTCACGCCCATATTCATAGATTGCATTCTAACATCCATGTGATACTTATCATTTTCTTTTGTAGTTTACTAAGTATTCGAGCATCACCATTATTGCAAGCATTCTATAGGCATCATAGACATTCATAACAACATTATGCCCATTAATCAAAATCACATTCATTTTTGCATATCGTTATGCCTACTAGTAGGCACAATCAGATTCATTTGCACACAATCCTTAGTGTCATTCTAGCAATCATCAAAAGAAAAGAAAACAAAATGATAGCATAATATTTGTCCTTAGCAGGACTTAAGCATCAAGAATAAGCTTCAAAGATCAAACTTTGCAGCAGTTAGCATCTAAAAATCGTAACTCATAATTCACACAAGTAAGCAAATAAAGGCAAGGAAGCTGCATTGCCAAACAGAAATTCAGCAGGGAATAAGAGCATATATCAGCCAGCTCACAAATTCAGACTCAGTTTCAAACAAGTGCAGGAATGCAGCAAGTAGTAGTCCTCTCAATGATGACACACATAGAATTCAGCTAATGATATTCGGGTCATAAGGTCCAAGAGCAAGCAGTGTGGAGATCTCAATCACATACATAGAAGCTAAGACCAGAGTACCTTGCAGTTCAGGAATTATATTAAGCACCCTTTCCTTTCTTTATTTTATTATTAGTTACAGCCATCAAGCATTCATTTACAGCATTCATTCTCCTATTAACATGCATTCATGGGCCGTCAAACACTGTAATATTCTTTTTGCATTCATTGCTAGGACTTTCACAAGCATTTTCACTAACATCCTTCATTTGCTGGCACTTTAAAGTTAGCTTGCTGCATTATTCTTTAACTTAGCCATATCCACACATACAAAGCTCAGATTGAAAGTTCAAGTTTCCAAGTATCTTGGCATTAGTCACACAAAACAGAAAAGCAAAAACAAAGCAGAATCATGAGGATCTAATGGGGCAATTCAGCAAGCAAAAGGGGTCAGTGGCATGTTACCTCATCCGTATCAATGATCAAGCAAGAAGAAAATAGTTAGCTTCCGATGCCAAGTTGTTAATTCTTTGCTCAAGCATCCACCATCGCAAAGTCACGAGTCACTCTGCGGCAAGAAAAAGAAAAAAGAAAAGGCTCATTCCCAACATAATAAAAGATTCCAATTTCCCTTTTGAAATCACAAGGGCAGAATTTAGCAGAATTCAAATAGAATAAAAGGGCATCTCATCATTAATTGCGACATGCATCTTAAAACAGAACATTTAAGCAGTCCACAGAGAGCATTTTTTTTCTTACATTAAGCATATAGTCAGTTTCAACAGTGCATTCCATAAGCATACACTTTAGTGCATATCAGCATACAAAGGCATTCAAATCAAGTTCTCATTACCATGTCACATTAAAATGAAGATCATCAGAACATAATTGTAGTGGCATTTTGTTATAGCTTTCCTCGCAATTCTTCAGTAATCACTATGGCATTCACTAAACAGTGGCAAGCATTTACGGTTACATTAGTAGCATTTTGTAGTCCATAAACCAGCAAGCTTAATCATGTAATAGCACACGTTTAGCATTTGCATTTTAGCAAGTTAGCATGTGCAACATTACTGCATTTACAAGGCTACCTTTTAAATATTTTGTGCTACATGTCAATTTTCATTGTAACATATGAGCATAGGCATATGATTAGGTTTCGGCATAATACAGTAGGAATAGGTGCATATGAAGACTCTCTGACAATCAAACTTAGCAAACCACAGGATTTAAATAAAAAGGGCAAGCTCCCCATTGGTCCACGTTGGCACACATGAAGAACAAAACAAGGGGGTGAAATAAAACCTGAAAATTGCTAAAATGTAAACAAGCAAAATAACAAGGGTTGAAAGATAAATGTGTCACCTGAGGAAATGACTCAGCACCTCGACAGCTCAGCAATTCCATCTGCCAACTCCGCAAAAAGCCAAAATTGATCAATGAACACGTTTTCAAGAAAAATGGCTGGAAAATTCAAATTATAGGAGGAGAGGACGATGACTCACATTCTTTTGTACGAGCCTCCAGCTCAGCCATAAGGCTCACTCTTATCCATCAAATCTCACCTGCACCAGAAGAGACAAGGGTCAGTAGTTATCCAGGGGGGATCACAATCTCAGACCCTCTCTTCCAGGAAAAAACACACAGAGTCTCACACTCTCAAAAAAAAAAAAGAAATTCACTCTCCCACCTCACACATGCCTTCAATCTTTCTCGGTTTTTTCACAAGAAACAACTCCACTCTCGCTGAGATAATTCAAAAACAGAAAAGACTCCATTTATCCTTCATTTTTCTTACACCTAACCGAAGACAGAAAACAAAAAAGGATTTTTTGTTAGTATATAGAAAAACCAAGAATAAAAAGCCTTCATTTTTCTTTCTTTCTTTGAAAACTCGGATTTGAAACCAATAAACAACAACCTTTCCTTCTTCATTCTTTCGATTGAACTTTCAGAGCTTTCAGGCTTAGGATTCGGGTTTCTCTTGGGGAAGTTAGCTTAAGGTTTCGAAGGAGAGTAGGAGAGGGTGGTTGCAAGTCGGGACCGCCGGGATTTGGAAGGTTTGTGGTTTCGCTGGTTTGAAGTTTCATCTTGAGAAACTGTTCGGTGAGTAGCGAGAAGGAAGGGGGTAGAGAAACATACCTGAAAATCAAGTTCATCCGACGATCGGATTGTCGGGATCGGAGAAGTTAAGATAGCTTCGGCCAAGACGGATTTCGGAACTTTTGCGGTCATTTTCGGTGAATATAGGCCGAGATTCAAGTTTGGGGAAGCGAGGAGGCCATTTCGAGGAAGTTTGAGCTCCAATGGTGGAGGATCGGCACTCCTACGCGGTGGTTGGCTGGGCGGCGCGATTTCAGGTGGCTGAGGGTGGCGGCGCGGAGAGATAAGGAAGATGAAGTTTTGAAATTAGGGTTAGGGCTTTTAGTATTTATATTAAACCCCTAACCCGACCCGAGTTGGACCCGAGTCCGTCCATGACCCGGTCCGCTTAACCCACCTCAAATTGGGTAACATTTTCTGACCTTGGGCCTTTAACTATAATCTTGGCACTATATTTGCTATTTGGGCTTGTATTATTGATTTGGGTTTTAATCTACTTGGGCTTGCTAGATAATTTGGATTATCAAATTAGTTTTAAAACTAAGTGGGCTCTTTAAAAGGACTAAGTCATGGTTAACTTGAAACAAAAATGCAATCTTGATATTGAAGCCTAGTTTTTGGTAATTATTTGTAAATAAAAATAAGACCCTTGAACTAAAAGATTAAGTTTTTGATTGATTCGTAAATAAAGATGAAGTCTTTTAAGTAATTTGTAAATAAAAATGAAGGCTTTGAGTAAAAGATTGAACTTTTAATCAATTTGTAAATAAAGATTGGATTTTTGATTAAAAGATGAAACTTTTAAGTAATTTATGAATAAAGATTGAATTTTTAAGTGAAAATTGAAGCTTTTAAGTAATTCGTGAATAAAGATTGGATTTTTTTTATTAAAAGATTAACCTTTTAATTAATTTGTAAATGAAGATGAAATTTTTGATTGGCTTACGATAAAAATGAAATCTTTAAGCTAAAAATGAAAATTTTTGATTACTTTGTGACAAAAAGGAAATCTTTAGATTAAAAGATTGACCTCCTTATTAATTTGAAATAAAAGTTTGGTTCTTGGTTTAACAACTGTTTAGGACTTGGTTTGATTTCTTGTTTTGTTCTAATTTCATGATTAAGCTAGAGTTAGTTTTCTTGATTGAAGCTTTGTCGAATGAGTTGACTTTGACTAAGTCAACTCAATCAGTTCATTTGCATTTCATCTTTATTTCTGCTAGTTTATCTATTCATGCCATCATTATATGTCCCGATTGATAAAGGTGTGTTTTGACTATGACGGGCAAATTCCGGGTAAAGGTGCATGAGCACGATCTCTCGGGATTTCGCCTCGAGACCGAACAACTTTTACGAATATCCCCGGAGGGCCGGGCTAGGTTCGTAGGGGTTGATTCGAGTAAACCCCTCTTTATTAATCATATGATAAAATTTGAATCTTGCATGCATCATGTCATTCATGTATTAACCAAGACTTAGGTTAATGTAAAAAAACCGAAAATTGTTTTCCCTCTTTCCAAAAAATGCCCCTTCCTGTTTGGAAGGTCCCTGTTTTCATTTCCAAAAATGCCCCTTCCTGGTTGGAAGGTCCTTGTTTTCATTTCCCAAAATGCCCCTTCCCGGTCGGAAGGTTCAGTTTTCCTTCGATAATTCCTAGTTCGCCCTTCCCCACGGAAGGTGTTGTTTAAATTCCTAACTTGCCATTCCTCATCGGAAGGTGTTGTCAGCATTTGCCAATTTGCCCATCTTCATCGGAAGGTGTTGTCAGCATTTACCAATTTGTTCTTCCTCATCGGAAGGTGTTGTTGTCTTTCTCCAGTTTGCCCTTCCTCATCGGAAGGTGTTGTCAGCATTCCTAATTTACCCTTCCTCATCGGAAGGTGTTGTTTAAATTCCCAATTTACCCTTCCTCATCGGGAGGTGTTGTTGCCTTTGTCCAGTTTACCCTTCCTCATTGGAAGGTGTTGTCAGCATTTCCCAATTTGCCCTTCCTCATCGGGAGGTGTTGTTGCCTTTGTCCAGTTTGCCCTTCCTCATCGGAAGGTGTTGTTTAAATTCCCAATTTACCCTTCCTCATCGGGAGGTGTTGTTGCCTTTGTCCAGTTTGCTCGTCCTCATCGGAAAGTGTTGTCATATTCCCAATTTGCCCTTCCTCATCGGGAGGTGTTGTTGCCTTTGTCCAGTTTGCCCTTCCTTATTGGAAGGTGTTGTCAGTATTCCCAATTTGCCCTTCCTCATCGGAAGGTGTTGTCAGCATTTCCCAATTTGCCCTTCCTCATCAGGAGGTGTTGTTGCGTCCAGTTTGCCCTTCCTCATCGGAAGGTGTTGTTTAAATTCCCAATTTACCCTTCCCCACCGGAAGGTGTTGTTTAAATACCCAGTTTGCCCTTCCCCACCGGAAGGTGTTGTTTCAATTCCTAGTTCGCCCTTCCCCACCGGAAGGTGTTGTTTAAATTCCCAGTTTTCCCTTCCCCACCGGAAGGTGTTGTCTAAATTCCCAGTTTGCCCTTCCTCATCGGAAGGTGTTGTTCTTATTCCCTCATCGTCATTCCTGGTACATGTCCTATTTTCATACATAATAAAAGGTTTCAATTCACTTGAAGCAAAGAAAAATCAAGATATAGGATTAAGAACTAAAAGCAACCTTTTATTTGAGACCCACATTAGATCTATTTAGACTTAGAGGTACCGTCATTTGACGGGCGTTCCGGGGGTGCTAATCCTTCCCCGAGCGTAATCGACTCCCGAACCCATAGACTCTGGTTAAGCAGACATGGTTAGGTTTAGTACTACCTTCGCCAAGTCTAGGTTAGTATTAAACTTAAGATAGGTGGCTAATCACACCATAAAAAAGATTAGTGGCAACTCCTTCATACCAACGTCGTCTCGGCAGGGTTCCCCGGCAACGTCGTCTCGACAGCTCAAATATTGGAGAAAAGGTTTTTATACCAAGGATAACCATGTCAGGGAAGGACAAGAATGGCCGTTCATTCTGAGTAGAAGACAGTTTCCGATTAGATTGTCATATGCAATGACAATAAATAAAAGCCAGGGTCAAACATTAAACATCGTTGGTTTATACCTGGAACGACCAGTATTTTCTCACGGCCAATTATACGTAGCTTTGTCTAGAGTTACTTCCTACCAAGGTCTGAAGATCTTGATTGTGGATGGTGAAAAGAAATACATCAACAGAATTAGGAATGTTGTTTACAGGGAAATTTTTGATGCTATTGGTGTCTAAATTTTAGTTTATTCATTACTTAGCATTATTATCTATTTGTGTTTAGATTTTTAATAATCATATTGTTCTTTTTGCACCATTCAGCATATACTCACTGATGTGTTTCTGAATTTATCTTTGGATGACATGTTCACATGAGCCATTCTTGATTAAATATTCCAATTTTTTTAGTCGTTTTTGTTCCTCTGCTTTTCACAATGCTGCAGGAAATCAAGTATGAGCCTGAAATTTATCTCTCAGCTAAGACCACCAGGACAAAATCAGATTCTGAAGCTTCGAGTAATCCGTTTATGGGACTGCATAATACCTACTACAAACAAATTTATTGGCATGTCTTTTTTAGGAGTTGATGAAAAGGTAATTATATAAACAGTGTAGTTTTTAGTTTTAGAATACAAAGATTTAAAAGTTCAGTTTGAGTTGTCAAAAAGTTGATTATGTTGTTTATCTCAGGGTGATGCAATACATGTGCAAATTCCAGAGGTGTTTTCAGAGAAAAATAGAGCAAAATTAGTTGAAGGAAAAATTCATCAGTTAAGCAAATTTAAAGTACAACCAGCAAAGGGACGCAACTTATCAACAATGGGAGATATGATTATAGCTTTCCAGTTCAATACGGAAGTCAAGTTAGTTTCAGACAACCCAGAAAACTATCCCAGATTCTATTTTCAATTTCGGGATCTTGAGACGATCACTCCGTATGCTAACAGTGATAAGTACTTGACAGGTGAGAGCATTTGACAAGTATTTTTTGGATCTTTGTTTAATTCTTTCTTTGATGTGAAACTAACAGACTTAGTTGTTAATAAAATCCTATTGGATGGAAAGATTTCGTTGGTGCTCTTTTCTCAGTAAGCAAAATCAAGATGGTTACAATGATGCTGGATGGAAGGGATGTTGCAAAATTTGACTGCCTCATGTTACAACCAAGGTGAAACAAGAATGACATATAACTGCAGAGGAATTAGATCTATGTTTTAATGATTTGCTAAATCTTTACATCATGACTTACATTGGAAAGCGGAGAACGAATGAGGATCACAGTATGGGAATCATGTTTTAACCAGCTTGACCAGAAACAGATGCTTGGAATGAAGCCTGCTTCGATATTATTGTTTGAAGGATTGCTCCCAAAAACATATAGTGGTACCAAAATTAAATAGATCAATATTCAGCTATATTTTAATGTTGTGATCTCAGTTTTTTTGCTTTGCTGTGAATAACAAACCCAAATTAAAGTATTGCAGAGAATTTTTATATGTCTTCATGTTCAGCAACCAAGATTCACATAAACCCACATTTTCCAGATCATATTCCACAAGAACAGCTGTGAGCAATTTCTTACTGTATTATAATTTCTAAGATAATATACTTATTGTCAAATTTTGACTTCTTCGTTGTGGAGAAAAAAAAATAGAGATCAGATTCGACCTGAAGAAGTCATAGTTGAGGAAGTAGAAAGTGGAGGTCCAACATTGAAAGACCGTATTGCAGCGGCTGCACACATTGATGTTGAAGCTTTTCTCGAGATGGAACCGGCATCTATAGGAGTAAGTTCTATTGTGAGAAATATTCAGTATTCATATGAATAATAAATGTCAATTATTGACTCCTGAGAACTAAACCATGCATCTCACTTGCTTTACTTTTTTCAAATGCACTGTGACAATTGACCAAGTTGATTTATCCAATGGATGGTATTACAATGCTTGCAACGTCTGCAGCAGAGGGTTGAATGAAACAGACAAAGTCTTTGATTGCATAAAGCATGGTATAAAAGTACCAAGATTGATGTAAGTCTATATATCTACTCTTTGCGATCACAAAAAATTAATAAACAAATCATGGAGAAATTGGTTAACATGTGGTGAGATGATTAACAGAATGAAGCTTCCAATGGTTGTGAAGGATGAAACTTCTGACATGGAGATCACAGCATTTGATAAACATGCTGAATTCATGACTGACATTAAGCTCTCAATAATGGCATCAAAGAAGGGGGTCACACAGGATGATATTCCAAAGGAGGTTAAACAACTGAAAGGTAAGAAGTTCATCATCACTGTTGGTCTTCCACAACATGCTGTAGAAGAAGACGTCCATTTTTTTAGGATCTATTCAGTAACAAGAATTGAGAGTACACCACCAAATGCGAGGAATGAACAAATTATACAACAGTCTCAATCACCAACTGATTCAAATGTTGCCAGAGAGTTATTTCCAGAAGAGAGTCCTCAGAAAAGACAAAAAAAGGTGAGCATTGACAAGAGATTTTTCAACTCATCAAATTTATTTTATAAATAAAAAATTGACATTCAGTATTTTGAGCGACAGCCATGTAGAAGGGAATGATATTGAATGGATTAAAACTGGTGTTGATGAAGTGCAAGAATAACAGGGAATGAAATGCTTGGGATCGTGGGATAAAGGCTCTATCCATCTATTTTAAAATCTGATGCTGAAGACAAGAAAAACATTTTGTATTCAAGTATTTTGTGTTATCTTAAATGGTTCTATGAACACTTTCTATGGATTGTTTGTTCTGTGATTCGGCTATACAAGATGATTTGATTTAATTTCTTATTTTTCCTGTCTTCTGTTCTTGAAATTATTTACAAAGACAAGTTCTCTCACGAAATATACATTCAAACATGATGGATAATTTGCAGCACATAAAAGTGAGATTATATAATTGAATAGATAGCCCGCAAATTAAATAACGTCGGAAGGAATATTTTTAATGATTAGTTGATGCTGCTTTGTTCTTCCAAAATACAAGAGTGTATATCAATTAATTTAACTGCTTCCTTTAAAATTATAGATACTACATTTTATAAACAAAAATGTGGATCCGAAGAATTTGTTATGATCCCTTGCAAAATGAAAAAAATTGTTATGTCTAAGCATATTTTAAAAATTCTCTA
>AWUE01010798.1:0-11599 GCA_001974825.2 Corchorus olitorius | reverse complement strand
CTCCATACACAGAATGATTAAATATAGGGTGCTCGAGCTTCTTGTCTAATCTCCCTAGAAGCCAAAAAGGGTTCAGAAGCAGTACCAAAGAAAAGCACAGCCAGGTTAGGGGAGGAAATGGAAGAAAGAATGAGATTAATAAGGCTGGCAGGGAAATTTAAAAAGACAAGCATCTCACGGATGAAGCTCCATTCAAGTCTGTCAAAAGCCTTCTACAAGTCAATTTTAATGGCCATACAACCCTCCTTACAGGTGCTTGTTCTAGCTGTATGAATAGTTTCTTGAACAATAATGATATTATCCGAGGCTCTTCTTGCTGGGATAAGAGCAGCTTGCATGGGGTTAATGAGATCATCAAGAAAGACCTTGATGCGGTTAGAAATAATTTGAGTAAGCAGCTTGTAGCAAGTGTTCCCTAGACTAATAGGTCTAAAGAGTTTGATAGAATCAGGGCGGGGAGTCTTGGGTACAAGGCAAATGAGAAAGGACTTCCAATTCTCATTCATTCTGAAATTAGAAAAAATCAGCCTAATAGCTTCAGTGAGGCTATCTTTGACATGGGTCCAACATTTCTGGAAAAATGCAGCATGCAAACCATCAGGTACAGGTGCCTTGAACTGATTTGCTAAATAGAATGACTTATATAAGAGAGAAAGCAAGTCAATCATATATCTTCTTTTCAATGAATCGATACGAATATCTACTCAACAGAAATTCTCCTAAGAGGCTAAGCCTTTGAACCTAATCTAATAAGCTACCTGCCTTTCTCGAAAGCAAATAGGTACTCCTGACGTAGGGTTAGGGTAATAGGTAGAAATTCCATAGGCATCGTAATCGAACCCAACTACCTTGTCGATAGTGTCCTCATCAGATCAAAATAAGGTGTCCAGCGTATGATGCATAGGTAGTGATCAGCTATCATGCATGGGCCTACAGTAAACACAAAGTCATAATCTGTAGAGTTGCTAAATCGCACACAGTAGTATCCATTGCCCACCAAGTCAATAACCTGGAGAGAGCCTTTAACAGAAAGACCATAGTTGATGAAGGCGATTGCACAAATAGGTATAGCCAATATTAAGGCCCAGGAGTTTTATGATCAGGGCCTTTTCCACGGGGATCGAATGCGAGGCTTGTCCTACTTGGTAGGGATAATACTAGTACCTCCTTGTCTAGCCAAGAAAACATCATCTTCGGAAGCATACCCTTCTTCTATAAGGGATTTACCCTTCTTCCATTAACGGAAGCCCTTCAGATGGATGTGAAATACTTTCTGATTTAGAGATTGAAAAATCAGTAATTGGTGTAGCATTCCACCCGAGTATCAGCTCTGAGAAGTGCTTCCTTTCTATACGAGATTCAATCTTTCGCACCTTAACCCACTTTCGAGAATCAGTGATACCTCGAGACGAAAAGGAAGTGTCGGTTCTTTCACCGTAATCAGAGTCTGTCTAACCCGGCTGAGCTGATCGTTGACAAGGAGTTAGGCCTACCTACCGAACATCGAGGCGGAAAGCCCTATCCCTCTCTTTCGCCCCAACGCTACATCTCTGCATTCAAAACCCTTCCCTTCTATCCCTTCGCTTACCCCTTAAGGCTAACCTCCTTCGCCTAACGGCTCATCCCCTGCGGTCCCTTCTAACCTTATTCTTCTTTGCTCCTATTGTGAAGTTGAAACCTCGATTTGCCGATACAAAGGATAGTCATTCAATTGGATGGAAGACTGGTTATGCCGCAGAGCAGCTGTTTTCCTTTCTTATCTTATTTCAATGCTTTTCAACCATGAGCCGTGAATGAGTAAGGAATCAAAGATGTAAGCTATGCGACAAAGATGACTTTCTATCTGCAATGCTAAGAAGAGTCCTTGGCTCTCGGCGGGGAAGGCGATATGCTATTCGTGATTATGATTTTACAGAAGTATCTGAATGACCTGACTTAATAGGAATAATAGTATTTATAGGTGCTTCATCGCTGCTACGCTGCGAACAACTATGGATAGTCTTTCAGGGGAATTCCCCAGTAAATTAAGTATTACACGAAAGATTAGGGGCAACTGTCCTGCCCTGCAACTGTCCTGCCCTACAACTACTAAGCCAGACGACAAAGCGAGAGATCTTATCGAAGCAACGATACATAATACTAAGAGCTGAGAAGTGAAGTCGGAAAGCGAAGGAGAGCAAGCCGCGATAGCTAAGAAGAGGACGTTAAATAGTAGCCGCTGGGCGAACAGTCGAAAAGAGATAAAACCACTCTGACGAGTGAGTGCGAGAAAGGAGGGATAGTGCTAACAACGGCAGCTAGGAGGGTTTCAGTGCGCCGAAAAACGCTAGGCCAATCAAAGAAAGAAGCCCAAGGTGAGTCTTCTGTAGTTGCTTGTAGTCTTTACTTGCTAAAGAAGATTCTCGTTGAGAAAATGTAAAGTCACCTTGATAGGGTCAAGTCAGCGAGCTATTGCAACCTAGTTTAATAGTAAGGGCACTTCTGACTTATAAATCTAAAGACAGATCTTGTCGGAGCGGACATTCATTAGGGGATAGATTCAGTCTTCCTATGACTCTTAACTGGAAATCAATTAAATAAAGGATAAATGCCATAGAAGGAGAAGGGTAAGGAGATGTATTAGTAAGTCGAACTGCACGTTAGCAGCTCACAGTACGAATTCTTTTGAACCGATAGATAGGCGAAGAATCAAAGAAACTTACGTAAGACGAATCAATACATCCAACTCAAGAAGTAGAACTCCACTACAACAAGCAAAAAGCCATTGTTTTACCCATTCTTATAGAGCGTCACCCCAACCCTTTACCTCGACAACCAATTAAAGCACTATCCCTCTTTCTAGCCCCGGGGTTCTAAATTCTGGTTCGAGTAGGAAATGAAGATTCTGATTCCCATGAGGAAGAGTAGTCTGAGTCTGAAGAGCTCACATTAACAGTCAAGGGAAAGAGGAAATCCTAAAACTGAAGTACTTTGCTTTGAAACTGAAGTACTTTGCTTTGGCTCGGCTTAAAGAAAGAACTGGGTCACTGAGCGAACCCCCTTTTGAGCTAACTGCATCGGATATTCTCATACTCTTGGGAAGGGTGACACACGACCACTTGATTCGATTTATTTCTTGAAACTAGAAAGCTAGAAAAGGCTCCAGAAAGAAGTCAATTCGCCGATAACAGTCGATTCTCCGAAAGTGACAGAAGGCGAGTACCTATTAGCTCAACGAGTAAGGATAGCAACAGCTTTTTATAAGAGATTACACACAAAAATAAATAAAGAGCCGATTCGGGGACTCATAGAATTCCTTTTGAGGAGATTTGGTTTCATCCCCTTCGGTAACCCACAGAGGAAAGATAATGGGATTTATTTCCAGTTGTTAAGCGCTTTCATTATTATTATTAACGATGAATAAATGTTTAGGAATTCATGTTTACCCAATTCCAGTTACAGTTGTAGTTGTAGAACGAGAATCTAATGTCGAGTAATCATCTGACTAATTGAGAAATACAAGAAATAGGCTCTGCCTTTCCTCATCTATCTCAGCATCTAGCGAAGTAGCAGCGAGAGAGAAAGGGGTTGCGCCTAGCCTAGGAAGTTTGGCCCAGTAATGGAAAAG
Organism: Corchorus olitorius; assembly: GCA_001974825.2. Classification (NCBI taxonomy): domain Eukaryota; kingdom Viridiplantae; phylum Streptophyta; class Magnoliopsida; order Malvales; family Malvaceae; genus Corchorus; species Corchorus olitorius. Next base: position 7,992 of record AWUE01010798.1, on the reverse strand, counting down.
TGCTTTTCTTTCCTTTTCGAGATAGCAAGCATGGTTGATGTAAGAAAAGCTGTTGACAAGACCTCGCTTCAACTCCAAGCTTCCAGTGTGTCAACATTCAAAGGTGAAGGTAAAAACCATTTGCCTCTCTTCCATAACTCAATCACTTTTGTACTCCTCCTTATGCCGGAATCTTTAACATCCATATTTGGGACCTTCAGGGATTGACCATCCTATACAGGGGTCATCCCTAAAGTGAAATCTCGACCCATTTCCAAGCTTATAGGTGAAGAAGGAAAGGTATTGTCTCAGCTTGAGAAGGTTATTCCAACTCCAGCTATTTCCAATAATTTTCGTAATTCCCCAGAAGCTAAGCTTTTTGAGCTTATTGACAGTTACCCACTTGCTCCAAAGAGTATTCTTACCACTCACAATTAACCAAATGTTCCTGCATAAAGCTGCACTATTCCAGACATGAACTGCTTTAAGACCAAGCCCTCCAGCTACATATTTCCTTCCAAGAAAGAGTGCTTTTGTCTTTCCCAATGTTACCTTGCCACAAGTAACTTCTGCAAATAGCCTCAATCTCCTTGACAACAATTCTAGGAAGCAGAAGTTTAGAAACCAGTAGACATTCATAGACAGTAAGACAGAAGACACAAGCTGTAATCTACCAGCATAAGTGAGCTTTCTTGATGTCCAGTGAGTCACTTTATTAATAATCTTCTGGATTAAGGGCTGGCAGTGTTCCTTGGTGAGCTTGGTTGAAATTAGGGGCAAACCCAAATACTTAACTGGGAATTGTCCCTCAAGGAAATGGAGAATGCTGATAACCTAAGTTTATTGATTATCCTAACAACCATGGAAGAAAATATAACTTTTGTTCTGGTTTGCTTTGAGACCAGAAAGAGCTGAGAATTTATCAAGAAAATCTGCTAAGGACTTAACATTAGAGACATCAGTTTTGCAAAATAGGAAGAAATCATCAGCGAAGCAAAGGAAACTTCGACAGAAACTGGCAGCCAGTGTGAAATTTGAAGTTAACTTGACTGGCTCTAATACAAAAAAAATATTCCATGCTAAGCACAAAAAGGGAGAGGTGATATTGGGTCTACCTGCCGGAGACCTTGTTTACCAGGAAAGTACCCCTCAGCTTCACCATTAACTACAATGGAGAACATGCTAGTTCTAATGCAAACCATAAGCCAGGTAATCAATTTCCTAGGAAACTGGTAGCCCTCTTCTATGAAATCCCATTGGACAGTGTCATAAGCCTTTTGAAGGTCAACCTTAACAGCACAATTCATCACTATATCCTTATGTTAGTCCTTAATAAGTTCATGAGCCAAGAGTATATTATTGATATGCACCTATTAGGAATAAATGCAGATATGCACCGGTCTTATGTCATGGACTAGCTTACTAATAACTCTTCTAAGCCTATTAGTAAGGACTTTGGTAATAACTTTATAAAGAACATTACAAGATGCTATGGGCCTCTAATCAGAGATGCTATAGTGGCAAGCAATTTTAGGGATAAGTGTGATAGCTGTAGAATTAACCTGCTTGAGCATCTTACCTTTTGCAAAGAATTCCATGATTGCATTAATAACATCTTCTTTAACTATCTCCCAGCCGTGTCTGTAAAATAGGCTGTTGAAGCCATCAGGACCTGCAGCCTTATCTGTATTAATGCTAACATCAGTAGTCTCCCCTTCTGAAATATCAGCTTCCAGATGCAATCTGTCATCATCATCAAGGGTCTTGCTATCAAAGAAAGAATAATCAGTATGAGTTCTGGTACTAGTTGAAGAGCCCAGGAACTCCTGATAGTGCTTAAGGATTTCTTCTTTTGATGGTTTCAGGATCAGTAATGACACTGGATGAAGTGATCTGGGTAATGGCATTATGGGCTTTTCTCTCTCTGCATATGCTATGGAAGTATCTAGTATTACCATCTCAAACTTGTATCCATTGAACTCTGGATTTCTGTCTCAACACTTCTTCTTCATTAGATGAAAGAGTCTTTAGTTGACTGTACAAGTCTCTTTCTTCATTTTGGAGAATAGTATTGAAGGGGTCTTGCTGCAAAGTGGTCTGAACTTGTTCAAGCTTCACTCTGGCAGTGTTGACTCTGCTTGTAATATCCATGTATGCTTCTCTATTAAGTCCTCTCTCTTTACTGAGGTCCTTGACTTTCTGATATAGAATGTACATATGATTCCCATAATGTTTCCTGGCCCAAACTCTTTTGACAATATCATCATATGTGGGATGTTTAAACCAAACATTGAAGAATCTAAAAGCCACTCTCCTGCAGCTATTAGTCCCATTATGCCTAACTATTAAGGCCTCATGGTCTGATATGCATCCAGGAGTGACATCACAACAGCTATTACTCCAATTAGTGAACCAAGGCAAATTTGCAAAAGCCCAATCAAATAAATCTATAATAAATACCGATGTCGCAGATCCGCTCACTAACCTAACTTTACCAGATCCCATATCGCTTTCCCTTCATATACAATAATACCCGAGAGCGCCTAATTAACTATCGATAGAATAAGGGATTGAGCAAGACTTACTTTAAGGAGATGGAGGGGAAGATAGACTAGGCTTTCAACAGTTTAACAGCATCCACGGTTTCTAAAGGAGTGATCCGACTCATACTTACAAAACAGGAAGTACTAATTTCGTATAAGTAAAAGGCTAGATTCAATCTTTGCCATTATGGAAAAACTCAAAAAGAGCTAGCTTCCCTCCTTTTATTCATATTCATACGCTTGAGGTACCGGTCTTAAAAGGAATCTCCTACATCATCCCTTAAATCTGGTTGAGCTCTCGTACCATGCCTGTGAACTGTGAAAAGGGCTCTTGATGGGATTTATAAGCTATTCAAAATCCCGCTTTCTTCATCTCCGATCATAGGCATTCTTCCCCATGTAGCTCTTATTAAGGCTTTGAAGCTGCTAATGAGCTAGATCCTGAGCTAACTAATTATCTAGCTTTTGAGTTGGGAATCAGGTAGTCTTAGATTACTTGTTCTATCCCTAAAGAAAAAAGCAGATGAAAGAGCGCAGGATCCTGAACATGACTCAGGCGAGGGTGAAGAGATCACCTTCTAAAGGACTTACTCAGGTTTACTTGGATGATTGAGGTCTGTCTCCATTCCCACGAGTGTAGTCAGCTGGGGCGAAAGCGCATCACCCATAGGCGAAGGGGCGAAGAAGTGAGCCGTAAGGCGAAGGGGCGAAGAAGTGAGGGTACAGATTGCTAAGTACTTGTATCACTCACTCGCTCTAACCCATAAGCTAATTCTCCTGCTAGCCATTCCGAAAGCGGAGTTGGTTTATGAGCGGCTTGAAAGGCGGATTACTTGCTAGCGTTCTTGATTGCGAGGTACTTTTTTCTTTTCTTTTGGGTAAGCAAGCCCACGGAGCGGTAAACCCCTTCTCAATTCCTCATTGACTTGGATAATTTTCTACGGAAAGAGCTGAGCCGTAAGAAGAAGGGATGACGAGATCGATTCCCAAGTCTGAATATGAATCCATTAAATCTGCTATCGAAGATGAGCTAGAACTGAAGAAAAACCCAACCGAAGAGATAAGGGAAGAACCTATTTCATACCCAAATTACTAAGACCTATTTCCCGCATTCCGTTATCACCGCTACCGCTGCTCTTGTGCTTAGGCCCTTCCTTTGTTAGACCTGTAAAGTAAGCAAGTTAAGTACAGGTTGAGGTCTAGTCCTTATCTCTACTGTTCTTTCTTTCTTTGAGGCTGCTCAGTCGTGTGGCATTAACTATATGCTGGCACACTCCCTCACTTCCTCTCTCTGCCTCTGCATGTTGGCCTAGTAGTTTAGCAGGGTTCGCTTACGCTCCTGCCAGTCCGCTCTCAAAGGCCAGTCCGGAGTCGCCAATCAAAGGAGTAAAAAAAGAAAGTGCTTCAGATTCTGTTGAGTGTTCAGTTAGCCTATCTCCCCACCTCTTCTGTCAGTTAGCAGGGTTCGCTATCGCTCCTCAAGTGCCCCTACCCCTCAACCGACAATAAAGCAAGGAAGGAATAAAAGCACTAAAAACCCTAGTTTCAATTATTGTAAGTGATCATAGAAAGATCAGGTAGGGCTTTTTTGAGTATCAGTTTTGCTTTCCTTGTTTGTCTTTCCAATAAGGGCCGGGTCCGAGCATGAGGAGAGACAAGAAGATTCAGTAATTCCAGAGGTCCTTAGAGATCAGGTAGGCAGAAATCTAACTACTCTTTTACTGACTTCCTTGTCAAGGGATAGCTTTCGTCTAAGGGTCTAATCAACTGCCTTAACGAATAAAACCAGACTGACAGTATTCAATTACTGTTAAAACTGATCCGACAAAAAGCAGAAGCAGTTTAAGTCAGCGCGGAAATACGGGATATAGTCTGCCTTTAGTTCCTGCTTGTAAAGAAAGAGAGCAAGAACGGATTAGGCTTATGTCCCGTCAGAGATCGCGTACACTGGTGAGGCATAGAGCGAGCCCCAGTAATCAGACCAGAAAGCGCAATGAAAGGTTGGTTCCAAGAAAGCGCTTGATCTGCAATGAAACCTGACTCTAGCTAGCTCCGAACGATCACAAGACGGCTATGATTGCTGCCGGACATCCTTATGCTAGGGAATTCCACCCGTCAGCGCCCTATTAGTCCCTTAAGCAAGGAATAGGGCATGCCTTTATACTTCGACGCTGGCTCCATACGTACAGACCGGTATAGAGATGGCTTGAGGAGAACCTCTTAATCGGGCCCTTGAGCTGCTCTATACCTGTACGGAAGAGAAGCAGAGATGGAAATGGCCCTCGTAGGCGGCAGGGGGCAAGGGTCGATTTAGAAGACGATCTGCGACAGCCGATAATCGAATCAAGACGAGAATCCCGAAGCAGAAAGAACAAGAAGCCTTCCTTCAATAGGGACTTGCTAACAGGTCTTTTCTCGAGCTAATCACGAACGGGGAACTGGCAGAGCTACTTTGATTAGTTCGGTAACATCTTCCATTCCTACTTACACTATGCTATCTACTTGTTTGCCCAAAGGTGTTGTTGAGGACATCTAGTTCCACATTTAAGTATTCAATTAATCGGTTTCACTCCCTGGTTGACTTAGATGATGATGCTGGTGGTTATAGGCAGTGTAGTGAGGGAAAGCTTGCCATTTCCTTATCGATAGGAATCTTCTGTCTACATTCCCACAAACAAAAGCAAGGAAGACTTAAACAAGCTCTCAAGACAGGACAGTAAAGGCAAATTCCCCATTACCGGACCAAAAGGAAGAGGCTTTCATAAGCACTTAACCAAAAGGAAGAGGCTTTCATAAGCACTTACTAGGCGAAAACCCTTGTTCTCAAGCCTGAGGAGCTACCTATTGTTTCTACCCCTTGAGCCTATTCTGATTCATCTGCCTCTTTCTTTGGGGATGGTGGCAGATATGGGATAGCTAGCTGCACCATAAGACCAGTTCCTAAGACTAGAAGGTAGAGTAAAAGGCTAGTTTCCCAGTTAAAAGGCTAGTTTCCCAGTTTCATGATTGCTTGTATGTAGTTCCGGTGGAGAAAAGACCGTATTTTTCGACTCAAAGTCAAAATAAGATCGGCTTTGAACCATCTCCTGTTCTCACTTGAAAGGCGGATACCGGCACCTCGTCTTTGTTCAGCTTGGATTCAATAGTAAGGTTGCTCGCTCTTTCTTTGGAAAAGGATGCGAACAGCGGAGTCCGACATGCTACCACTCCAAGGCTCAACCTTACGGATTATTGTTGTCTTGCTTCCTTCTTCCTTGCTTATCCGAAAGCAGCATGGGTTTTAGGACAGTAGCCATTTGTTGGATCATAGCCTGCATCAACTCTTTCAAGAAAGAAAGAAGATATTTCTCGAATGCGCTCTCCTAAACGAATTAACTCTCAAACAAATTCTGAGATAGTCATAATCAACTCCTACGAGAGGCGAAGAAGCATCATAGTAAGTCTTTGAGTATACTAAGTACTCCGCTGATCAAAGTAGCTTATAACAGCCCTTATTTATAGCCTTTGTTTGAAGCCGTAAGAGCTCAATCCTTTTTCAACCCGGGGGAAAAGTTTAGGACGGGTTTTCCTCTTTCCTTTCCAGTTGACTATGAATCCGCATCTGCATACCTGGAATCTGCTACCGAAGATTCTGATACCTCTAGATCATTTAATATTCTGATACCTCTCGATCATTTAATGAGGATTGGGGATATATAAAAGTATACCCCTGAGCCGTCTACACTCGCAGCTTAGCCTCGAACCATACCAATCACCTTAGCGCTGGGAGTTCGTACTTTTTTAATGATCACCCATCAACCAACTAAATTGTCTGAACCCTTACTAAATTGTCTGAACTCTTACTAAATTGTCTGAACCCTTAGGTAGAGAGATAACTCAAAAGCTTATACGGTCAGAGCCAATAAAATGAATTGAATCTGCATCCCTAAAATCCGGTTTTTGCCTTGAGTCAATAGCTACCGAGTTCGGTACAAAGAGCTCTAATAGCAAAGACCCTTTCTCGGCCTCATGTTCTGTTGAGCTAATAAACCCCAGGCAGAAAAGGAGAAACATTCTGAATAGGCGGAAAAAGGGAAGGAAGCGAACGGTCGGGGTTGAGCCGAAAGGCGAATGGGCTTTAGAGGTTTTAGACAGTCGCCCTAATGGTTGGCGAAGAAGGAGCTTTCGAAGCGTAAGAGGCGAACGGTTCCCAGAAGTAGCTGTTCCCTTTGTTTGATAGATGTGGAACTTGAGGTTTCGGGTCTGAAATGAAAAGTATTCCCCCATTCATACTCATTAATAGGGTTCGGATAGACAAAAGAGTCCAAGAACTTCAATACGAGGATATCTCGTTTTGCTTTAAATGTGGTCTTATGAGGCATAAAATCAGTGATTGTCCAAGGAAAGAAGAAGACGTTTTTGTCTCCCCTGTTCCAAAACAGACAGATCTGGGTCCTTGAATGCTTGTGAACAATAGGAAAAGACGAAATCTAAGTCTAGAAGAAGGTCAAGGACAAGGACGAACCGGCATGGAAGATCTGAGAGTAGGTAAAAAAAGTTTGCGAGCAGAAATCGATCCGTCCAAGGTTTGGCGCCCAAAGAATTCAGTTTCGAATTTAAAATTCAAGAGAAGGCGGGCCCTTAAGGCTTTAAGTCTATTGAAATGGGTTGTTGCAACCCGGAAGTTTGGGCCTTTCCTCCAAGAGTCCAACTCAGTCAGGTAACCCATTGAAGTCAAATGAAATTATTTATGACCCATCCTAGAAATTAGAAATTGCAGCGCATTTGGGGATTATTTCCACCAGCAGCGAACCTCTTATCGACTTGGTTGACTCCGATTCCAATGGCGAGCAAATTCCCACCGGAAGTGAAGGAGGTGATGTCTCTAATCGGGAAAATTCTGGGAATCTCTTACCCAAAGTTTTTGAGGGAAGCCCAATTTATGTTGAGTCAGAATCCTTTGTTGAGCGAAGTCTTATTAATTCTAATGGAAAAAGTGGTTCAATTGGAGAGAATGGCAGGAATACCAAGAGTGTTCAGTGCGATAATAGCCATGTGATTACAGATAGAGAAGCAGATTCCATCCCAGGAGGGAGTAACAGAGAAATAGCAGAACCCAACAACCTTGAAGATGCTAATGAAATTGGGAATTCTCGACCCGCCTTTATGGAATCTAAAGTGCAGTTTGCCACCCCCAGTGGAGGGGTTCGAGGAGAATCCGGGCGTTCCAACAGAAATTCGAATGATAGGGAATCTTCACAGAATGGTAGTAACAGAAAGTTTTGCCAGCACTCTATGCGTTTACGAAAGGTCCTGCGTACAGCTAGAATAAAGGGTAATGACTCATCATCTAATGCTAACTCCAGGAATAGAAGAAAGCTTCTCTTTAGAGAGAAAGTTCGAGAAGCGTGTAGCATGCTCCAAAATGGAGGACATCATGGAGGCCTTTCAAATAAAGATCCTAAGTTATAATGCTTAGGGGTGTGGCAAA
>AWUE01010796.1:0-29950 GCA_001974825.2 Corchorus olitorius | reverse complement strand
TGTTTTTGTTTCTGATCTTGATTTATCCNCTCGGTCAATCCGCTGGTTCTTTGCGCCTAGTTTTGGTGTAGCAGCTATATTTCGATTCATTCTCTTTTTCCAAGGATTTCATAATTGGACATTGAACCCATTTCATATGATGGGGGTTGCCGGCGTATTAGGCGCTGCTCTGCTATGCGCTATTCATGGTGCTACCGTAGAAAATACTTTATTTGAAGATGGTGATGGCGCAAATACATTCTGTGCTTTTAACCCAACTCAAGCCGAAGAAACTTATTCAATGGTCACCGCTAACCGCTTTTGGTCCCACTGGGCATTCTTCCTCTTGATCATTCAGCTGGGCTAGCAAGCCTCCTATTGCCACGTCTGTCATAGCGAGATATAACTGCAGTGGTTTCCCGGGAATAGGAGATTGCACTTTGGGTAGAGCCATGAGTTGCTTCTTAAGGTGTTGAAATGCCTCCTCGTGGGAATTTTGCCAAACAAATGGTTTGTCCTTTTTTAGCAGAGTGGAAAAAACGGCAGTGTTTGCTGCAAGCCCTGGAATGAATCTTCTGATGTAGGACAATCTGCCGAGGAAGCTTTTCAGTTCTTTTACAGTGGTTGGCCTCTTCATTCCCATGATGGCATCAATCTTGCTCCTGTCCACATTAATGCCACAATTGTGGACTAGGAATCCCAAAAATTCCCCAGCGGAGTCGCTAGAAAATGTGGGGAGCTTTTTCTGCGGCGAGTACGGGGCAAGACTGGTCTCGGCTCCGATGGGTTGGGGCCGACCCCTTTTTCTCAACTAGAAATAGGGTTTTTAGAGGAAAAATAAGGAACAAAATATTTTCGTGATGAGCTAAAGGAAACCACGCTTAAAGGACAAGTTCTGCAGTAGGCCCATTGCAGCGACAAAAATACTGCGGTGGAGGGGTGTTTACCGCAAAACTTGGATTTTGGAGAAGATAACAAGAGCTCTGTTACCCCCTGTTATTTGGTACCCAAAATAGAGCATCAACCCAAACTAATGATTGAAAGAAAAAAAATGCATTTTATTTACTTTAAACTAATGGGAATTATTCTTTGAAAGATGAGCTTGAAGAAAGAAGATGGGAATGCTTGATAAAGAGAAAGAAATTAATGAAAGGCAATTTGGAAGCAATTTACAGAGTGAGAGGAAGCTCTGAGAACTGAGAGTGTTGAAGATGAAGCTTTTCCCGCGACTATTTATAAGGACCCGACTACAGTACGGTGCCTTCCACAGCCATGATTCCTGCCGAAGATTCCACCAACCCTCTGCCATGGCATCTTCGAGATCGGGCCTGTGCACAAATTTACTTTTCTCGCTTTTGAATTATTTTGCCTTTTTAAGTGCCGGGTCGACTTCATCTCTGAGAATCCTAGCAGCAAGTCTGCCGCTGCGGGATTCTTCTCCTCTCTTTGCCATGGCGTTATCTTTGAAGCGAAGAGCAACTTCCAAGCAAGTTGTCCCTTCCAAAAATAACCCATGGCAGATTCCCTTCTTCACATGCCATCCAAGCCACTCCTTGAAAGTGTTTTCCCGCATCGTGGTCTTAGTCCATGTTCCCTGCAAATCCAAGGATTAGTGTGTATTATTTGTGATGATTGGCCTTTAATAACATAATTAAATATGGAAATAAGCAAAGATTACTCCCTTCGGCAGTATTCCCTTCTCGGCATCTTCCCTACTTCCTTGGCCTCCCCTTAAGCGACATTACAACTACTGCCATGTTATGGTGGAAACTTTTTGCCGTGGAATATTTGTCTCTATGTGTTGATGTAGCGGACTTTGGCCTTTGTTTGTGACTCATTGGGCCATAAGCTTTGTTTGGGCCTTGAATGTATGTGTACATTTCATTGGGCCCTTTTGAGTGGGTGTGAAGCATATTGGGCTACTTTTTAGTGTGTGTGAAGTATGTTGGTGGCCCACTAAATGTGGTGCATTTATAGCAAGGCCTATGAATGTGATGAAATAATGAACCCTTGTGTATGAATAGGGTCATCTAAGTGTTGTTGGAACAAACATGCCTTGATTGTGTGATGTGTGTTTGGGCCTTTTGTGGGCTTTGGGTTTCTCCATTTTTGCCCCTAACAACTATTAATTGCACTTAGCAGAAAAGTTGTGTTTGTCTGAATATAAATGTGCTTTTCTACTAACAATTTTGCTGAACTTGAGGCTGTGAAAGGACTACAACTTGCTCAGGAGTTGGGTTCTACAAAAGTCCTAATCTGAATTCATGTTTGTTGTACTTGCTTTTTCCAGGAGGACAGTGATGGCTGCTTGAAGAATGTCTCAAACTCACCACATCTTTTGATAATGTACATATTAAGCACTGCTACAAGGAGGTAATTAGCAGGGTGGCTGACAAACTCGCGAGAGCTGCAACGGAGCATAGACGAGGACATGACCATTATCTCTCACTACCTGACTTTATGTTGGATGTATATACTAATGATGTAACTAGCAAGTCTTTTGTAATTTCACTTGTAATTTACAAATGAGTGTTTTTCATCATCAGGTCATCCTTCTCCAAGCTTTGGATTCTCCTGGTGGAATGTTGCTATATAGCAAAAGCAAAATCACAATTCAATTCATCATTGAAATTGGGCGAAAATATGGATCTCATGGAAAACAAGATCGGGGGAATATTATTGGGCCATCAGCTATGGGCTTTATTTTTTCTACTGGGTCGGATGAATGTGACAACCCAAAGCATAATGAAAAAACAGGCCAGATTGGCAAGGCACACAATGTACTCAACTTGTACTTCAATGTCCAATAGGATCAATAACAATATATTACTAGATATAATTCTTGCGCATCTGTGTCAGGTTTTTTTTATTTTAATAGTCAAACAAAGATTTTAATTTTGAGAAGGAAGATATGAGAGATAAAAGGGTTTTTAATTTTAGGATGGGAGAAAACCTTGAATAAAAAGGCAGAGTCATATATTGTAAGGAAAAAAGGGATTTGGGTGAGTGAAAATATTAATTGTACCTAACCAATCAAAAATCTTGAATAAACAGGAAGTCATTAATCTAATATATATTATTTTGGGTGAGTGAAAATATTAATTGTACTCAACCAATCAACTTTGAACAAATGTCAACAGGAGAAGAGTCAAACACTGAGTATATAGCAGTTTGGGGATAACTTTAATATATAGGTATAGGTATATAAAGGTATAAATAGGTATAGATAATATGTTTCCTAGGCTTTACAATGTACATTCCTTTGTGCTGCGCACCTACAAGATTGAGATACGTGCATTTTCATTGTGTTTCTTTTTTGTTTTTTTTATTCAACATACATAAGAATAATATTACTTATAATATTTCAGGGTTTCATGAAGCTTTCTGGTGTATTGAAATATGAAGCTTCTCCCTTCAGCAAATTAAATGCTTGGCCTAGCACCAAGCCTTTATACCTCGCAATGTGATGAATTATTTTGGCGTAAACATAAAGAGGATTTAATTATGAGGTATTTCAAGTGTGCAGTGCACATTAGTTAGTTTCTTCATCCTGACTATAACTCATTAAGTTTTTTTTTTGGTACATTCTTTATAAGTCACTAGATATTATCCCCGTGCATTCACATCAGGTGTTTCGATTTATGATTGGAATTAAGTAATTTCAATTCTAAGTAAAATTTTATTTTATGTAATAGCAATCAAGTTAAATTAAAGGAAATGTAAAATTCTCTGATCAAAGTGATCGAGATAAATTCTATTTATTTCTTCAATTCAATATATACAATGAGATAATCTCCTAATTATGGTAAGAACTAATTACAATTGATCCTAATAATTACAATTGATTCTAATTAGTCAAACAATATCTCCAATTAATTACACGCGGTTCTACCAAATCAAGCTAAATCAAATCTTCAATCAATCTCTTGGATCACATGGAAATATCGCGAAAGCACAGCTCTGACCCTTTGCATTGCTGGCGACCCAGCGGTGAGACTTAACCTGGCAGTGAGACTTGGTTCACTGCTAGAGACACTTCCATCACTCCCCCTTAAGTTGGCGCTTGGAGATTCGTAATGCCCAACTTGCTTACCAATGTTTCAAACATGTCCTTCCCTAAGGCTTTTGTGAATACATTTGCAAGTTAAGTCACTGTTGAAATTTTCTATCGTGCAATCTCATTGGAGTGTACTCTCTCTCGAACAAAATAGCAATCAATCTCAACATGTTTTGTTCTTTCATAGAGGACAGGATTAGCAGCGATGTGCAACGCTTCCTGATTGTCACAAAACAATGGTGTGGGATCTTTCTGCAGTGCTTGCAAGTCTCCCAACAACCAACGCAACGATAACAACTCACTCACTATTACCGCCATAGCTCAATATTCTGCCTCTGCGGAGGATTTTGCAACTACAGATTGCCTTTTTGTTTTCCATGAAACAGGCGAACCTCCCAACATGATAAAGTACCCGGTGCAAGAACGTCTAGTCAACTGACACCTCCTCATTCAAATCTCCATGAAGGAAGGCGTTATTCACATCAAGCTGGTGCCAATTCTTCTTGACTGCAACAGCCAAAAGACATCTTACAATGACGAGTTTCGCAACCGGTGCAAAAGTATCATGAAAATCAACCCCTTCGACTTGTCACGCCCCGATCCGAAAGTCGAGCACGGACAACGTGCCGGCTGGTCACGTATTCCAAAGCAACACGAAGCGTCAATATCAGGTCAAAAATTAAGAAAACAAGAATTAAGTATAAATTTAAAATACTGAAGTTTTCAAACATGAATTAAGTAAATGCGGATTCGTCAAAATCAAACACAATATTAAAAACGCTTAACCATTTAAAATCAAAATCGTATACCAATAGAGAAAACAACAGTAGAGTTGCAATTCAAAAACAAGGAACGAAAGATAACAAGGAACAAGGCACGATGTTGACAATGAAAAGAGACAATGCTAGTGGGACCCGTCATGTAATGAGAAGTACCTTTAAGAGCAGTGAATATAGCCTACGCCACCGACTCGACCGCCAAAGGAAACGCAGAGTCCTAACTACCATGAAAACACAACAAGTAAACGAGGGGTGAGTACATGAATGTACCCCGTGAGTGAGCCACCCTCAAAAGAGAACCAGAAGAGGGTGGGGTGCAAACACAACCAAAACAGTACATAAGAAAAAAACAATTTTAATAAAACCGATCAGTGATACGAAACCATGTATATAAATCCAATTCTCAATTTAAAACCAGGGGCTGCCATCAAAACATATCCGAAGTGACCCTGACCCGAGTCAACCTTCGGAACCGTCAGCGGCATTTTTATTATCATCTTCCACATCAAATAATCAGTAAAAATGACATTTTTCTTACTTTCCCAACAACAAGCCCGTTTCCCTGACGTTGGCCTGGGTCTGGCACTGTGTAGTGGCCGCAGCACACCCAGTTTAGATACCCCGTGCACACGCCGAACTGGTATATAAATATGGCGTGTCGGGCCTGCAGCGACGAACCATGTGGATCCAAACTCAACTCATGGTTCGTCAATCAAGTCTAACTACTAGCTAGTAAACCACCAAATCAGCTACACATACTCCCTGGACTGCGTCCAGTCCATGAGTCCCTGTTTGCTTACCGATAGTTCGAAACCATTTTCAAAGATCGCTAATGCACCCAAAACAATTTATTTAAAACCATCTATAAAACAATTTAATAAAACAATAATAAAATAGTTCCTCAACGGGATCTCCGTTGAGGACAACCCACTCACAGTTCAAAGGACTCGTACATCCCCAAAGTCAATCCATTTTGAGCCTAGCCGATGTCTCGATCAACGCCTTGGCCGTCTGATTGAGAAGCACGTGCAACACAAGATAATCATTAAAACCAGTATCATTATTAAAGTTTATAAACCACAATAAAACAAAGTCAATCAACCAGAACCAAGGTAGTAAACCAAAATACGAAAACAGTCAGATAAAATAGAATAATATCACAAGAAACAAATAACCCAACCCCATGATCTCACTTAAACGATCTAAGCATGTCTATGTAAGCCTTTCAAGGTTGTAAGATGAGTTTCAAATTCGTAATACACAATCTAGAGTTCAATTAATCATTTCCGGCATTTAAGGGCAAAACTGTAATTTATTCAACCAGGGGTAAAATGGTAATTTTAGCCGACCAAGGGTAAAATAGTAATTTTGACATCTTAAAGTTGTTACGGCGATCCTCTAACCTTATATGTTCAATTAAATAAACTTGTCACGCCCCGACCCGAAAGTCGAGCACAGACAACCGTCGTATCCCCTCGAAACACATGTCGGCCGGTCAACGCATTCCAAAGCAACACGAAGCTTCAATATCAGGTCAAAAATTAAGAAAACAAGAATTAAGTATAAATTTAAAATACTGAAGTTTTCAAACATGAATTAAGTAAATGCGGATTCGTCAAAATCAAACACAATATTAAAAACGCTTAAGCATTTAAAATCAAAATCGTATTCCAATAGAGAAAACAACAGTAGAGATGCAATTCAAAAACAAGGAGCGGAAGATAACAAGGAACAAGCCACAATGTTGACAATAAAAAGAGACAATGCTAGTAAGACCCGTCATGTAGTGAGAAGTACCTCTAAGTGCAGTGAATATAGCCCACGCCACCGACTCAAACGCCAAAGGAAACGCAGAGTCCTATGTACCCTAAAAACACAACAAGTAAACGAGGGGTGAGTACACGAAAAATACCCCGTGAGTGAGCCACCATCAAAAGAGAACCAGAAGAGGGTAGGGTGCACTCATAACCAAAACAGTTCATAAAAAAAAATTTAATAAAACCGATCAGTTATACGAAACCATGTATATAAATCCAATACTCGATTTAAAACCAAAGGCTGCCATCAAAACATATCCGAAGAGACCTTGGCCCGAGTCAACCTCCGGAACCGTCTGGGCATTTTTATTATCATCATCCACATCAAATAATCAGTTAAAATGTCATTTTTCTTGCTTTCCCAACAACAAGCCCGTTCCCCTAACGTTGGCCTGGGTCCGGCACTGCGTGGTGGCCGCAGCACACCCAGTTTAGCTCCCCCATGCACACACCGAACCGGTATATAAATTTGGCGTGTCGGTCCTGGAGCGACGTACCATGTGGATCCAAACTCAGTTCATGGTTCGCCAATCAAGTCTAACTACTAGCTAGTAAACCACCAAAACAGCCACACGTACTCCCTGGACTGCGTCCAATCCACGAGTCCCCGTAGGCTTACCGATAGTTCAAAACCATTTTCAAAGATCGCTAAGGCACCCAAAACAATTTATTTAAAACCATTTAAAAACAATTTAATAAAACAATAATAAAATAGTTCCTCAATGGAGAACCCGTTGAGGACAACCCACTCACAGTTCAGGGGACTCGTACACCCCCAAAGTCAAACCATTGTGAGCCTAGCCGATATCTCGATCAGCGCCTCAGCCATCTGATTGAGAAGCACGTGCAACACAAGATAATCATTAAAACCAGTATCATAATTAAAGTTTATAAACCACAATAAAACAAAGACAATCAACCAGAACCAAGGTAGTAAACCAAAATACCAAAAAAGTCAGATAAAATAGAATAATACCACAAGAAACACATAACGCAACCCCATGATCTCACTTAAACGATCTAAGCATGTTTATATAAGCCTTTCAAGGTTGTAAGATGAGTTTCGAATTCGTAATACACAATCTATAGTTCAATTAATCATTTCCGGCATTTAATGGCAAAATTGAAATTTAGTCAACCAGAGGTAAAATGGTAATTTTAGCCGACCAAGGGCAAAATAGTAATTCTGGCATCTTAAAGCTGTTACGGCGATCTTCTAACCTTACATGTTCAATTAAATAAAGTTGTCACGCCTCGACCTGAAAGTCGAGCACAGACAACCGCCGTGTCACCTCGAAACACATGTCGGCTGGTCAACGCATTCCAAAGCAACACGAAGCTTCAATATCAGGTCAAAAATTAAGAAAATAAGAATTAAGTATAAATTTAAAATACTGAAGTTTTCAAACAGGAATTAAGTAAATGTGGATTCGTCAAAATCAAACACAATATTAAAAGCGCTTAAGCATTTAAAATCAAAACTGTATTCCAATAGAGAAAACAACAGTAGAGATGCAATTCAAAAACAAGGAGCGGAAGATAACAAGGAACAAGGCACGATGTTGACAATAAAAAGAGACAATGCCAGTGGGACTCGTAATGTAGTGAGAAGTACCTCTAAGAGCAGTGAATATAGCCTACGCCACCGACTCGACCGCCAAAGGAAACGCAGAGTCCTAACTACCCTGAAAACACAGCAAGTAAATGAGGGGTGAGTACACGAATATACCCCATGAGTGAGTCACCCTCAAAAGAGAACTAGAATAGGGTGGGGGTGCACTCACAACCAAAATAGTTCATAAAAAAAACAATTTTAATAAAACCGATCAGTGATACGAAACCATGTATATAAATCCAACTCTCAATTTAAAACCAGGGGCTGCCATCAAAATATATCCGAAGTGACCTTGGCCCGAGTCAACCTCTGGAACCGTCAGGGGCATTTTTATTATTATCATCCACATCAAATAATCAGTAAAAATGTCATTTTTCTTACGTTCCCAACAACAAGCCCGTTCCCCTGACGTTGGCCTGGGTCCGGCACTACGTGGTGGCCGCAACACACCCAGTTTAGCTCCCCCATGCACACGCCGAACCGGTAAATAAATATGGCGTGTCGGGCCTGCAGCGACGAACCTTGTGGATCCAAACTCAACTCATGGTTCGCCAATCAAGTCTAACTACTAGCTAGTTTACCACCAAATCAGCCACACGTACTCCCTGGACTGCGTCTAGTCCACGAGTCCCCGTATGCTTACCGATAGTTCAAAACCATTTTCAAAAATCGCTAATGCACCCAAAACAATTTATTTAAAACCATTTATAAAACAATTTAATAAAACAGTAATAAAATAGTTCCTCAACCGGTTCTCTGTTGAGGACAGCTCACTCACAGTTCAGGGGACTCGTACACCCCCAACGTCAATCCACTTTGAGCCTAGCCGATGTTCTGATCAGAGCCTCAGCCGTCTGATTGAGAAGCACGTGCAACACAAGATAATCATTAAAACCAGTATCATAATTAAAGTTTATAAACCACAATAAAACAAAGACAATCAACAAAAACCAGGGTAGTAAACCAAAATACTAAAACAGTCAGATAAAATAGGATAATATCACAAGAAACACATAACCCAATCCCATGATCTCACTTAAACGATCTAAGCATGTCTATATAAGCCTTTCAAGGTTGTAAGATGATTTTCGAATTCGTAATACACAATCTAGAGTTCAATTAATCATTTCGGGCATTTAAGTGCAAAACTGTAATATAGTGAACCAGGGGTACAATGGTAATTTTAGCCGACAAAGGGCAAAACAGTAATTTTGACATCTTAAAGCTGTTACGGCGATCCTCCAACCTTACATGTTCATTTAACGTGATTAGATAAGTCAAAACCTTTTCTAGGGGCAAAGTTGTAATTTACTTATTCGGGGGTAAAATGGTCATCTGCATTTATTTTTGGTTCCATAACGTACATATGAATTTATTTATATGAGTAACAAGCTCAAATCCTCTCATTTCCACCCATAAGGGTAATTGCGTAAATTTTACGACTAAGGGGTACAATGGTAATTTTTATCAATCAAGAGTAACACGGTAATTTTACACAAAAGAGTCACTACGGTAACTTTCCAATCTCAAAGGTGTGATCTTAAAAGCTAATTACTAGTATCGCCCTAACAAGGTCAAAATCGTAAATTTACATATCAAGGGTATTTTTGTAATTTTATCCACTTAGAATACAAAGGTATTGCTTACGAGTTATAGTTGCTGACAATAGTCGGTCGGATTCGAAATCGCGGGTCAATAGGTTAAATTTATCCACTTATAATACATAAGGGTAATATGGTGATTTTCGCTTCTAGGGGTAAAGTAGTCTTTCTACCGCTTATCGATAATTTCAATACTTTATCCGCTTCATTCTACAATATAAATGTGGTTGAATTCGAAATCGTGGCTTAACAGGATATACAGGTACACTTTTACTAATTAAGGATAAATTAGTAATTTACCCACTCGAAGGGTAAAATGGATATTTTATAATCCTATGAATATTACGGAGTAATAAGATAATCGCTTAGAGTTATTGATGCAGCCGATATCATCGAATTCGTTAAATTCCTCTTCAAAGGGTAGTTTTGTAACTTAGCAATTTAAGGATAATTTAGTAATTTTACTTGTCCAAGGGTAATATAGTAATTTCATTTCCCAATTTATTGGACCCAATTCTTTATTCCCAAATTTCACTTTATTTTCCATATTTCCTTTTTCCCTTTCTTTTTCTCTTCCTTTTTTCTTTTCTTTCTTTTCCTTTCTATATATTTTTTTTAAACGTTGGGCCTCACATGGCCCAAGCACCAAGCCTTGCACGCTGGGCCGAGCGCTGGCCCTCGTGCTGGCTTGGCACGCTGGCCCGCGTGCTGGTGTGAATCCTTTTGCTACCAATCGCGCCTTAATTGAGCTAAAAACAACCATATTTTTATGGCTATTTTACTATGTTTTTGGATCCATTTATACTTAAATACATGTTATTTTGATAATATTTGTGTTTTGAGTCTTTAAGTGATGTGAAAATGAGAATTTGTTATTTTTCACTATTTTTGGAGCTATTTTGATGACTTTTTACACAGATTTGAGCAAAGCAATTTTGAGCATAGATTTGGAGATTCGAAGTTCGTGTTTGAAGACCATTTGAAGATAATTTGAAGACTTGAAGATTTTTGAAGAATTATTTCAAGAGCAAGAATTGAAGATTGGAGCTTTAATTGCGAAGGATTGAAGACAAGCCATGGATAAGCCTTTAAGCTTTGGAATTCTGGATATTTTATATGGGAAAATACTCAGCCCATATAAGCCCATAATTGGAGTTAAAATCCCAATTAAGGTCGCCTATATCCAAGGAGATATCCAATTCCCGCTTATTCCCACTTCTAGTCCTAACAGGATTAGGATTCAGCGCAGTTTTGGTAGAAAAATCATAACTTTCTACTCAGACCTCCGTTTTAGGCCCATGAGTATCGTTGGAAAGCTAACTCCGAGATCTACAACTTTCCTTGAAGTCCAAGACCCAGTTCTGCAGTTTTCAAGCCCAAAAATACCGTCGAAGTCCCTGCACGAATTTAGGATTTTTCAGGATCCTATTTTGACTAGGATTTTGGTTCTAGGAAGACTTTTAATCTAACTTAGAGTCTAAGTTAGGCTCTAAACCGTCCTAGATGATGCGCCAAGGACTCATCATGGTCTTGAAGAGCACAATGGAGATCATGGAGAGGATGTGCATATGCGGCAAGGAGGCTTGGAGAAGCTTGAAGAAGCTTGAAGATGCTAAGGAAGAAGTTTCAAGCTCATCGGAGTTTCCTAAGATGCCATTTGATCCATTGAAGATGCCATTAGGCCCAATGACAAGGGCAAGAGCTAAAAGATTCAAGGAAGCATTGTTTGGCCTCATTAGAGTTCATCTTGAAGAGTTAAAGGCCATCGGAAATCATTTGAAGCCCATTGGAGTCCATCATCAAAGGAATATTCCCATCGATTCCAAGTTGTGCACTCTTCTTGAAATCGATGAGCATTAGGTCATTAGAGTTGTAATTTGGCCATTGTGGGCTTAATTCTATTTTAATTAGCTATTTATTTAGTTTAGATAACATTGGGTTGGGCCTTGTTTGACTAAGTCCAATCCTTGTTTGTTATTTTCCTTTTCCTAGTAGAATAAGGAGTAGGGTCCTTCCTAGCTCCTTCCTAGCTTTTTCCTTTACCCTTAGGGCATAGGAATTTATATCAGAGCTGCCCCCCCTTCTTGCCTATATAAAGGCACCAACCCCCCTCTTGTAAACATAAGTTGAGTTGATTAATAAAATTGAGTTTTCACACCCAAATTGATTATAGCTTCTTTGTTCTAGTTTGAGCAAAACTTAAGGTTCTTCAATCTTGTAGAGTCCTAGCAAACAATTAAGTTGTGTTGCTTGATTGTTTGTGAATCTTGTGTTCTAGAGTTAACAATTGCAGGTCTAATTGGAGACTTTGGGCCGACGAAAGAAGAGGAATCACCTTGTGAAGGTCATCGACATACACATCTAGAAGTTGAGGAAGTTCAAGTCGACTTTGATAGATATTCAAGGCTAGATTTGAATCTAACACAACTAGATTCGTATCACTAGACCTCTTTTCTACTTAGAATTGGATTTCTTAGGGTTATTTCCACTATAAATAGCCACCTCCTGTAACACAAATCACATACCTACACACCAATTCACAATTATAGTTTTAGATCTATTTTTCTCTTCTAGATCTAGTTTCTAGGCAAGGGTGCTGCCACCCTCTCTAGTCATAGGGAGGTGCGGCATACCTAGGTTATTTTGCAAGGAGATTTCGCCCCTTCTAGTTCTGTAAGTATTCTTAAGCCTCTCATGGATTTAGGAAGGAGCTAAATTCTTAATACTTCTGATCCTTTGGTGAATTCAATCAATTAAATATGGTGAGATTTCTGTTCTTATAATTTGGTATTTTATTCTTGATAGATAACATGTCAAATTCTGTTTTAATTCTACAATCTTGACTTTTATTGATTTATTGTGGCCACTAAAGAGATAATTTGAGAAATTGTTGGCTAGATCAAACAACAACGGTTGACGCCTGAGTTTGATTGTATGTAGCGAATTAACCACGCTCATCGGCGAGGTTAATTGGGTTTGCATGCCAGTGATCAGATTTATCTGGTTGTTGTATGGTTTTATTTATTAAGCATGTGTGAAAGAACTAATAAAAGTTGATTTTAATGCTTTGAATCCTAGCAAATCTTTAAGGCTTGACAGCTAATTGATTAGTTAGGAGGAAAAAGGAATAATTTAAGGCTTGACGGCTAATCTTATCTAAATAACATGTTAGGGTTTTCCCTAGACCAGTTATCATCAAGAATTTAATAATGAATTTATCTTTTAAATCAAGGACCCATAATTAATTTGATTGTTTTCTACCATTGGAGAAGAAGCATGCTTTTTAATAATTGTTTTCTTTCTTAATTGCCATAGACTTAGATTTAATTTACTTTGCTTTGTTTTCTAGTATAATTGCTTTCTTTCTAATTGCTAATCTTAAACCTATGCTTTTATATTGTTTTGAGAGATTTTTAAGGATTGTATCTTCGGATAAAGTCTATCGACCTTCTCTGTGGGATCGACCCCTGCTTACCCTATCTACTTAGTTAGGATTTTGTTGGGATTATATGATTGCTGACGACCGATCATAAATTTTGGCGCCGTTGCCGGGGAAGTAAAGAATAGACTCATCTAAAAACGAATCCTGGGAATTTTCTCTTAGTCTCTGCGTTTTTTATCTAAAAAAAAATTTCGCTTTTCTTTTATATTTCTTTTCTGCGTTTTTTCTAAAAAAAATAATAAAAAAATATTGATTTTGCGTTTTTGAATTTTTGAGTCTTGCGTTTTTGAAAAAAAAAGGTTTTCGATTTTGCGAAATAAAAATTTTGTTACTGCGTTTTCTAAAAAATATATATTTTCCTTTATTTTCTGTCTTTAATTTTAATTTTTGTTTAAGAACTGTTACTACTAATATTTTCTTTTGAGTTTTTGAGTTTTTTTTAGGAAGCTGCATACCAAACACAAGAAGTAGTGGTAAAGAAGACTTTGAATTTGATCCAGAGCCAGAAAGAACACTATTTTCGCTAAGGAAGGAGAAATCAAATCGACAACAAGAAGATGAGTCATCCTAGATCTGCTGCTTCAACATCGTCACAAGACATGGCAAACGAAGAACCTAAAACCCTGAGAGAGCTTTCTGCACCAAACGTCAATGCACAACGCTTAGCAATTCGATCTCATATACGACTGCAAACTTTGAGATCAAATCTGGATTTATTCAGATTTTACCTAAATTTCATGGTCTATCTGGAGAAGATCCTCACCGTCATCGGACAGATTTCCTGATTGCCTGCACATCAACAAATATTCAAGGTATCACTGAAGACCAATTCAAGTTAAGAACTTTTCCGTTCACTCTTGTGGATCGTGCAAAAGATTGGTTGTACCTTTTGCCAACTGGTTCAATCACATCTTGGACGAGCCTTAAGAAATTGTTCTTGGAAAAGTACTTTCCTGCTCATAAAATATCAAGTATAAGGAAGGAGATTTGTGGAATCAAGCAACGCCATGGAGAAACTATGCATGAATATTGGGAACATTTCAAGACACTATGTGCGAGCTACCCCAATCATCAAATCATTGAACAGTTGCTGATCCAATACTTCTACGAAGGATTACTTCCATTTGACAGATCTT
Source organism: Corchorus olitorius (assembly GCA_001974825.2). NCBI lineage: Eukaryota > Viridiplantae > Streptophyta > Magnoliopsida > Malvales > Malvaceae > Corchorus > Corchorus olitorius. The sequence continues at coordinate 15,524 of AWUE01010796.1, read as the reverse complement.
CCATAGATTCTGCAAGTGGAGGAGCTTTCATAGACAAAACTCCCACCGATGCTTGGACTTTAGTGGAGAACATGGCTACCAACACTCAACAATTTGGATCTCGAGAAGACTATTCAAGAGAAGGCAATACAAGAAGAATCAATGAAGTATCTACCCATTCCACCTCACTGGAGCACAACTTCAAGAAACAAATCAACAAGTCGCTGCACTCACTGATTTATTCAATGCGAATTTTTCAAGTGTGCCTAAGGTTTGTGGTATTTGTAAATAAGGACACTACACTGATAAGTGCCCTTCTTTGGAACACACCGCGCAAGAAGTCAATGTTGTTGGAATGCAAGGAGCATATCAAAGGAAGCCTGAACCTTATTGGAGAGCCGAGCAACCAAGTCAACAATATGGGAAACAAGGTAACTATCAAGGAATGCCAATGAATTATCAAAGGCCTAATTTCCAACAATCTTCACAAGCTGTCGAGATGCAACAAATGAGAGAAGCTATGGAGATGATAAGGTAACAAATCAGTCAATTGGCTAGTGACATGAGTGAACTCAAGACACAAGGTCAACAAAGGATCCCATCTCAACCAAAGGTACCTCCTAAGGAGAATGTAAGTGCAATCACTTTAAGGAGTGGAAAAGAGTTGGAAAATCCCTATCCAACCCATGCCGCACAAGATGAAGGAGAGTCGAGCTACACCAAAGAAGAAGAATTGCAAGTGCCTTGCAAAGAAATTAAGATTGAAGATGAACCCAAAAAAGATGACGCAACCACCAAGAAGATAGTCGTCGACAAGACTGATTCCAAGGTAGATGCCGCCATACGTTTTCCATCAAGATTGCAGAAGTCAAAGAAAGAAGATGATGATCAAGATATTTTGGAGATACTTCGAAAAGTTGAGGTCAACATCCCACTTCTTGATGCTATTCAACAAATTCCAAACTATGCAAAGTTACTTAAGCAACTTTGTACCAACAAGAAAAGGTTACAAGGTAAGTAAGTGATGGAGTTAATGTCTCTGCTGTGCTTCAAAAAAGTTTACCTCCTAAATGCAAGGATCCAGGTACGTTTTCTATTACTTGTTCTATTGGAAGAAGTGTTATAAAGAATGCTATGCTAGATTTAGGTGCATCTTTAAACGTAATGCCTTATTCTTTTTATCAATCTTTAAATCTTGGCCCTTTGAAAAGTACTGATGTGATTCTACAGTTAGCTGATGGATCTTTGGTTCATCCCAAGGGTGTTCAAGAGAATGTCTTAATTAAAGTTGAACACTTGATTTTTCCTATTGACATCTTTGTTATGGAGATGGAACATTCGAAAGATCAATGTCCTCTTTATTCAGAAGACCTTTCTTAAGAACTTCTCATACTAAGATCGATGTATTCGATGGTTCATTGACCATGGAATTCGATGGTGATGTAATCCACCCTAGAATTTCATCTCAATCGCCATTGAACTCTAACAAGTTTGTTTGTGTTGTGAATGCTAAAAGTGCTAAGAAGAAAGCTAATAAAGAATCTTCATCAACAAAGCCTGATCAACTTTCCAGAGGAAGACAAAGGATAAGAGACATTCGACAACGCTACAACGAGAATTTCTACAAATTTGGGGGAGATTTAAGAAGTTGTGTGCCGATTGCCCTCAACATGGATTCAAAGAAAGAATTCTAATCCAAATCTTCTATGGAGGATTAGGACTTAAAGATCGAGTTCTTGTTGATTCCTTCAGTCGCATCCCATTGTCAAGAAGAACCCTGGAGAATGCATACTTTGCACTTGAAGAATTATCTCGAAGGACACAATCTTCACACTCCAAGATTCAAGCGAAGAAGAAGCAAGAAGCCAACAAGCATGGAGTTCAGCCACAAGGAGAGAAGCAGAAGATGGTAGTCAAAAATCAAGAGGAAGATGCTCAAGGCCATGATCGAGTCAACTCAGCCAGCCAACGCCCGACTGTGGCCCGGCCATCCTCACCCATGGCCCGGACAGGACTGGCCATACCCGAGTCGCGCCGAGACCCATGCCTGGCCACCCGAGCCTCATGTTGGCCATCCGCGCTATCCTCTACGCCGAGTGCCCGGCCAGCTGAGTCATTTGCCTGGCCATACCCGTCCATATCCGGTCAGTGCCGCGCCACTGCCAAGCCACAACCGGCCATCCACCGAGCCACCTCGAGTTTTCACCAAGCTAGGACCGGCCATCACCGTGCCATTACCGGCCAAATGCTTTGCAAGCCATCCACACACCGTGACGCCACCGGCCATGTCCGTGCCATCGCCATTCCTAGCCACCACATCAACTTTGATGAATTCAAGTCTTGATAAAATTCAACTTGAAGTTCTCAAAACCATCAATGATACTCTCAAGATCATTGTGGAATTGTTGAAGGAATATATCCATAGTTCCTTCACCTTTGAAGAATAATTTCTTTAAGGCAGTCTAGCCAAAGACCTTAAAGAAAGGCGCTTATTGGGAGGCAACCCAATGATTTCGCATGAAGAAACCGAAGGAAAGCAAATGGAGCTTAATTTGGACAATTGCAAGATGAATTCGGAAGGAGTCCAGTTTCAGAAGCAATGATAGAGCTTATGCCTACAAATAGAGAAGCTTTCTTTAACTCTATCTTTTTAATTTTCCCTTGCATTATTTTGTCTTGATTGATTATTACTTTGATTGCTTGCCTATTCTTTGATGTGAATTAATTGTTAGTGTTAGTTTTTATTTTCTGCATTTACATACACCACATGAGCATGCATAATATCAATTTTTTGTGTTAATTTCTTATGTGTTTTCACATTGAGGACAATGTGTCTTTTCAGTGTGGGGGAGAGAGTCTAGTTTAATTATGGCATTAATTAAGATTATAACCATAATTTTTTTTGAAAATTTTGCATGTATTGAGTGATTTGATTTAATTATGATTGATTAATACTTAGAATTTTTAAGAAAGTTTTATTTGATTAATTGATTTATAGCATGATATCTTATTTCTTAGAATTAGGTATAATTAGAGTCTGTGATATGATTTTATTGTTCATTATTTCTATGATTGCCTATTTTTAGAACTTGTGTTTAATTTTTATTGAAATTACAATTATGAAAGTATGTTATGGATATGTCAAGAACAAGTGTGGGGGACTACTTATATAAAAGGGTAGTTAAAAAATCTTTTTCATTAAAAGAAGTGCTTTCATGCAAGAGGAGAAGAGGTATTTCTGCATACTTTAAAAAAAAATCAATCCATTGTTGACACTATTTTCTTTAACAAAAGGAGTTAGTAACCCTTGTAAAGAGGATAAGAGGCATGGAATTGCAGAAATATTGTCCCTCTGAAAAAATAAAAAGAATGAGTCCTTCTAGAGTGCTAGTAGTCTCAAAAATGGGAGTTAGTAACCCCAAATCATGAACACTTCGAGGTTAGTAACCTCAATTTTCAAAAAATCAATTACCCTTAGAAAATCTATTATAACCCACGAAAATCCTTGATTGCATCCATGATATGCGTTCCTTTGAGTAATGGAGATAAAGATGAAGACATAAGCTTATGGAAAGAAGTAGTTATAGGATGTAATGAATGGTAAGTGATTAGAACTACTTTAATTATGGTTACTTAAGAATAAAGATGCTTGTTATTTGTTAATCTTTTGAATTGAGTGCTCTTATGATTCTTTGTTATTTTGATTTCATAATTACATTAATCCTTAATATGTGTATGCATTCAAAATTTTTGAAAGGTTTAAATTAAGATGGAATTTTGATTTGCATTAGTTTAGGATTATAGGGTCTAATTTGTGCTCGAGTCTAGTGAGTTTTTAGTTTTCTACACTAGATTGTTAGGGACTAGCAAAGATTTAGTGTGGGGGAAATATGATTGAGCTAAAAACAACCCTATTTTTATGGCTATTTTACTATGTTTTTGGATCCATTTATACTTAAATATATGCTATTTTGATAATATTTGTGTTTTGAGTCTTTAAGTGATGTGAAAATGAGAATTTGTTATTTTTCACTATTTTTGGAGCTATTTTGATGACTTTTTACACAGATTTGAGCAAAGCAATTTTGATCATAGATTTGGAGATTCGAAGTTCGTGTTTGAAGACCATTTGAAGATAATTTGAAGACTTGAAGATTTTTGAAGAATTATTTCAAGAGCAAAAATTGAAGATTGGAGCTTTAATTGCGAAGGATTGAAGACAAGCCATGGATAAGCCTTTAAGCTTTGGAATTTTGGATATTTTATATTGGAAAATACTCAGCCCATATAAGCCCATAATTGGAGTTAAAATCCCAATTAAGGTCGCCTATATCCAAGGAGATATCCAATTCCCGCTTATTCCCGCTTCTAGTCCTAACAGGATTAGGATTCAGCGCAGTTTTGGTAGAAAAATCATAACTTTCTACTCAGACCTCCGTTTTAGGCCCATGAGTACTCGTTGGAAAGCTAACTCCGAGATCTACAACTTTCTTTTGAAGTCCAAGACCCAGTTCTGCCGTTTTCAAGCGCAAAAATGCCGTCGAAGTCCCTGCACGAATTTAGGATTTTTCAGGATCTTATTTTGACTAGGATTTTGGTTCTAGGAAGACTTTTAATCTAACTTAGAGTCTAACTTAGGTTATAAACCGTCCTAGACTTCTTTCCTACTTAGAATTGGGTTTCTTAGGGTTATTTCCACTATAAATAGCCACCTCCTGTAACACAAATCACATACCTACACACCAATTCACAATTATAGTTTTAGATCTATTTTTCTCTTCTAGATCTAGTTTCTAGGCAAGGATGCCGCCACCCTCTCTAGTCATAGGGAGTTGCGGCATACCTAGGTTATTTTGCAAGGAGATTTCGCCCCTTCTAGTTCTGTAAGTATTCTTGAGTCTCTCATGGATTTAGGAAAATCCATGAGGAGCTGAATTCTTAATACTTCTGATCCTTTAGTGAATTCAATCAATTAAATATGGTGAGATTTATGTTCTTATAATTTGGTATTTTATTCTTGATAGATAGCATGTTAAATTCTGTTTTAATTCTACAATCTTGATTTTTATTGATTTATTGTGGCCACTAAAGAGATAATTTGAGAGATTGTTGGCTAGATCAAACAACAAGAGTTGACGCCTGAGTTTAATTGTATGTAGCGAGTTAACCACGCTCACCGGCGAGGTTAATTGGGTTTGCATGCCAGTGATCAGATTATCTGGTTGTTGTATGGTTTTATTTATTAAGCATGTGTGAAAGAACTAATAAAAGTTGATTTTAATGCTTTGAATCCTAGCAAATCTTTAAGGCTTTACGGCTAATTGATTAGTTAGGAGGAAAAAGGGGTAATTTAAGAATTGACGGCTAATCTTATCTAAATAGCATATTAGGGTTTTTCCTAGACCAGTTATCATCAAGAATTCAATATTGAATTTATCTTTTAAATCAAGGACCCATAATTAATTTGATTGTTTTCTACCAATGGAGAAGAAGTATGCTTTTTAATAATTGTTATCTTTCTTAATTGCCATAGACTTAGATTTAATTTACTTTGCTTTGTTTTCTAGTATAATTGCTTTCTTTCTAATTGTTAATCTTAAACCTCTGCTTTTATATTGTTTCGAGAGATTTTTAAGGATTGTATCTTCGGATAAAGTCTATCGACCTTCTTTGTGGGATCGACCCCTGCTTACCCTATCTACTTAGTAAGGATTTTGTTGGGATTATTTTTATGATTGCTGACGACCAATCATGCCTTGTACCGTTCAACCTCGCCATTTGGTTTGAACTTAACTTTGTATACCCATTTGGAATCTACGGCCTTTTTTCCCGGCAGAAGTGATGCCGGAACCCATGTGCCATTGTCCTCATCAAGAGCCTTAATCTCCTTTTTCATAGCCTCTTGCCAATGTTCATGTTTCACTGCTTGACGAAATGTCTTTCGCTCATCATGTGCAGTGATGGCCACAAGAAAAGCTTGATGTGAGCGTGGAAATCTTTGATAGGAAACAAAGTGAGATAAAGGATATACCGTTGTGATTGTTGAGGATGATGGCTGCTGCGTGTGTGTGATGGAGGGTGGCAAGTCGGTTTCAAATTGCTGAAAACGTTTTGGCTGAGTCCTAAGACGTTGGTTTCGCCTAACACCTTCATCAACATTAGATGCTGGCTCCCCAGCATTAGCAATACCACTATGTGAGGAATCCTCTGTTGAGCCATTATTCTCGCACTGCTGTAATGCAACATCCTCAATATCTGCGGGAGGACTCATATCATGTTCTGCTGGTGACTGCGGCGAGGAACTTTCCAATGCTAGAAACTGCCTTTGTTGGAAGGTCTCTGCTGACTTCCCAACAACTACCACATGTGGATCGTCATCGTCCGCTGCTGGACTCACAGAGTCAACAGTAGTCTGTGCTGGGTTAACAACATTTATTTTAAAAGGGAAAATTTTCTCAAAGAAAGTCACATCTCTTGAAGTGTAAATCTTCTTTCTTTCAATATCATACACCCGGTAACCCTTTTGTCCATAAGGGAACCCACAAATACACAAGGTCTCCCCCTTTTCTCGAACTTATCCTTCACTTTGCTATTGTCGTGAGCGTAGACAAGACATCCAAAGACTCTCATTTCGCTGTATGTGGGCTTAATTCCCAACAACACTTCATGTGGAGTCTTATTTTGAATCACCTTCGAAGGCAACCTGTTGATGAGATAAGCTGCTGTAAGAACACATTCTCCCCAAAATTCAATGGGCAACCCAGCATCAAACCGTAATGCTCGTGCAGTATCAAGAATGTGCCTGTGTTTCCTCTCCACGACTCCATTTTGCTGTGGAGTATCTGTGCAAGATGTCTGCAAAACTATACCATGTTTATGATAATAATCAAGCATATATTTGGATTGAAATTCTGGCCCATTATCAGTACTAATCTGTTTGACCTTTCTCCCAAATTGTGTTTCCACCATATTACAAAACATTGTCAAATAATGACCAACATCAGACTTATATTTCATCAAATATATCCACACCTCTACTAAAATCATCCACAATTGAAAAAAAGTAATGATCACCAGAAAGAGATGTTGTCTTGTAAGCGCCCCATATGTCACAATGAATTAAATCAAAAGGAGAAACTGTTTTTATTGAACTAATGGGAAAAGACAATCTAGTTTGTTTAGCACGCAAACAAGAATCACAATGATCAACTTTATCATAAACAACTTTTCTTGAACTGTGTTGAATCTGCTGAATCTTGGCATTGGATGTGTGACCTAGCCGCTTATGCCACAATTGAGAACCAACACTTCCCTTAACTGACATTGTTGCACCCTCAACACGCACAGGTTCAAGATAGTAAAGACCATCACGCAGCTTACCCACTCCATCAGCTTTCTCGAAGGTAAGTCCTGTATTACACAAAAATCCGCAACAAAGGTTAGTGCACAATTGAGATCTTTGGTCAATTTGCTAACTGAAATTAAATTGCACTTGAAATCAGGAATATTCAAAGCATTATCAATCCCCATTCCATTGGGAAGGTTAGCTTTCCCAACACTTTTGACTGGTATTTTATCACCATTGGGTATCATCACCGGCAACTCTTCGTTTATCTCTTGTATCTCAACAAGCAATTCTGCATCACTAGCGATATGATCAGTTGCCCCAGAATCAATTATCCAGGGTTCTGAAACTCTATCCTTACCAGCATCAACATTTGCAGCAGATCTGTTTTCTCCGCTCAAAAGTTGCATCAAACGCTCATCTTGTACTTGCGTCAATGCTGGGATCTCTGCGACAGCCACAGCTGGCGACCTAACACTGACTTCCCAGTAGCCATCGATGCAGATCTGCTACCTTTCTTGCGCCACCCTGATGGGTAACCAACTATCTCATAGCATTGATCTTTGTTGTGGCCAATCTTCTGACAGTGATCGCACTTAAGCTTGTCCTTCTGCCAGATCTTCTATCAGCCTCAGTCTTGTCCCCACGACTTTCTTGCATCTGGAAAGCCGCTGCTTCAACCACAGGTTTCCGAGATGCCGAGATTTGTTTTTGCTGCTCATCCTCCGCTACTAGGTAATAAGCATTACCAAGACTTGGAGTTGGTTTGGTGCTCAAGATCTGGGTTTTCACTGTGCCAAATGCATCATCTAGACCCATAAGGAAATCATACAACTGCTCCTTTTCTCTCATTGTCGCAAACTGTTTTAGAACATCACAAGTACAACATTTGCACATACACCTAGGTAGTGGTGAGATCGATTGTATTTCGTCCCACAAGCCTTTCAGCTTCGTGTAATAAGCTGACACGGTCATCTTCTCTTGCCGCAAGAGCGTTATTCCACGTCAGATGAACTCTCCTTTCCGAACCTTTCCTCGAGATCTACCCAAATTTCTCGAGCAGTCTTGCGCGTATCTCACGCTTCCTCTGACTTCCTTATCCATGGCGCTTTTCAACCATCCTATCACCATGGCGTTGCACCACATCCAGTAACTCAAATTTGTTGTTCCCGATTCCGGCACTGGAATTGTTCCATCGACAAATCCAATTTTGTTTTTGGCAAACAACGCAATTGTCATGTCGTTTACCCACTCTCCATAATTTCCATCATGGAGAAGCTCGCTAACATAAATTTGCCTCGGATTATCCGAAGCATGGATGTAGTATGGGGACATCACATCCATACCACTTGATTGACCGGCGGTGAGAGAAACCTCCTTATCACTTCCACTCTCTATTTTTGACATGGTTGAAAAAAAAAACATGGTTTTGCTCTGGTACCATGTAAAATTCTCTGATCAAAGTGATCGAGATAAATTCTATTGATTTCTTCAACTCAATATATACAATTAGATAATCTTCTACTTATGGTAATAACTAATTACAATTGATCATAATAATTACAATTGATTCTAATTAGTCAAACAATATTTCCAATTAATTACACGTGGTTCTACCAAATCAAGCTAAACTAAACCTTCAATCAATTTCTTGGATCTCATGGAAATATTGCGGAAGCACAGATCTGACCCTTTGCATTGTTGGCGACCCAGCGTCATGACTTAACCTGGCAGTGAGACTTGGTTCACTGTCAGACACACTTCCATCAGGAAATATTGTTAGAATTCTAATATCTATTCAAATAATTATTCTATTGGAAAATGGAAAAAGGAAATGGAGTTTTACTTTGATTATAATTTAATGTTCTAAATATTATTTGGAATTTCAAATATATAATAATATATATTGGTTTTCTCTCAACCAATCACCTGTGGACAAATGTCAGCATGAGAAGAGTCAAATACTGATTAGAATTAAGCAATTTCAATTCTAAGTAAAATTTCTTTTACGTAATAGCAATCAAGTTAAATGGAAGGAAATATTGTCAGAATTCTAATATCTATTCAAATAATTATTCTACTTGAAAATGGGAAAAGGAAATGGAGTTTTACTTAAATTATAATTCAATGTTGTAAATATTATTTGGAATTTCAAACATATAATAATATATATTAGTTTTCTGATTCTCTTAACCAATCACCTATGGACTAACGTCAGCATGAGAAGAGTCAAATACCGAGCATACAACAGTTTGGGGATAACTTTAATAGTAAGGTATAGATAAGTATCGGCTTAATACCCAAATTAGCCCCTTAACTTATATTTGAAACCATAACTTTTCAAAATGAGACAAATTAGCCCTTTTCTGACAGACCGTTTAACGTTCGGAAGGTGAGGGCGCGTCCGACTTCCGATTAAGGTGATTCTAGAGGCATTTGAAAGATCTTGACAAGAAGAATCGGATGGTCGGAGAGGTGAGAAAAAAAAACAATCGAAAAATTTCAGATGTCGAGTCAAATTTAAAAGTTTGACTAGAAGGTACGGTCTTATTCGGCGTCAGAACGGGCTGAATTTTTGATATGCCACTATTTGAGGGATGCTCGATCTACTGATTGTGGAGGTGAGAAAAAATGACAAAGAAAAATGAGGCGAATAAGACCGACATCCTTTAGAAAGTGACATATCATAAATTTAGCCCGTTTTCGCTTATTTTTATTATTATCGTTTCTCACCTTCGCAACAACTAGATCTGCCATCCCTCAGAGAGTGACATATTAGAAATTCAGTCTGTTCCGACTCCGAATAAGACTGCACTTTCCAGTCAAAATTTTAAATTTGACCCGAGATTTGAAAATTTCCGATTGCTTAGTTTTCTCACCTCCTTGACCATCATATTCTTCTGGTCGAGATCTTTCAAACGCTGCTAGAATCGCCTTAATCGGAAGTCAAACACACCCTCACCTTCCGAACGTTAAACGGTCCGTTAGAAAATGGCTAATTTGTCTCATTTTTAAAAGTTATGAGATTTATTTGTCCAAAAAAAAATGTTAAAGGGCCAATTTATCTCAAAATGGATAGTTAAGGGACTAATTTGGGTAATAAGCCGATAAGTATCTATCCAGTCAAGTATACTAATCAGGAGAAAAAACATTTTCGGTGATTTCCAATTCCACTCCCTTGTTATTTATAATTTGTCTGTTCTTGGCTGAAATATGTTTCGTCATAGTTTTATATTGTTTGTTACTACTTAAATAATGGCCTCTTTTTGGGAGGGCTATGGGTAAAGTTAATTAATCAAAAGCAATAGTTGATTAGTTATATAATCGTTACGGATTTTTGATCAGTTGCTACTTGCTACGGATCATTTCTAGTAGTGAAAGATAATATATTGATGTAATAGCAATTGTGTCTTTGAGAGGCCGATTTGAGATGGTCAGAATTGAAGGTGTAGATTGAGACTATAACTAATGATTCCAGTGCTTTTAGCTGAAAAGGATAAATTAGCAAAAAAAGGTTATTGCCTAACTTGCACATTTTCAATGCTAAACCACTTGATAAAATTATCAATAAAGAAATGGGTGGATTTGTCGACATTACATAGAGCTGCATAAGGATGAAAATCCAAGGAGAAAGTGCAGCCCAAATTTGAGGTGTTCGATCAAAAACAGGATACTGTTATTAATAATGCTAAGGGCCTTGACGATGAGAAGGAATTGAAGAAGAAAAGGAAAAAAAGAAAAAACTCAAAGGATGAACCTGAAAATGACAACAAGATTGGTAACACGCTTGAAGAGAAACCAAAGAAGAAAAAATCAGAGAAACGGGCTGAACTTGACATTATCGATGATGGTGGCACCTCTTTTGCAGAGCTTATTACAATTGATGTTGCAGGTCCAGAAGATGATGGTAAAAGGAATATGCTTGAAATTGGAATATGCAGGTCCGTCAAATTCTCAGTTGAGCTAGAAGTATTCTGTTTGTTGTCATTCCCCTCAACTTTTTTTTTTTTTTTATCTCTGATATGAATTTTTGGTTTCTCATGTTATTGCAGTTGTCTGATGAGTAATTAATCAGATATATACCAATGTATTACCACCCATTGAAATGTAACTTTCAAACTGGTTGTACTACTGTATGGCATCTTTTCAAAGCTTTTCTTGAAAGCAGACATTGAACTATTGAAGGGATGATGAAATTGAAACAAGTTTTTGTGCCAAAGAAATATTTGAGAGGCCAATTGCATAAAGGTTAGCCCACTTTTAATTTCTTTTCTTTTACCAAAGCGGAAGCTGAAGTCCAATTGTAATGAAAACCAAAAAGAACTTCACTTTAATTTTTTTTTTTTTTTGCTAAATTTATTATAAATTTAGTTACTCAACTTTAGGTAGTTTTCTGTTTTGGTCACCTATCTATTAAAACTAACGATTTGGTCATTTAAGTTTGTAAAATTAAATATTTCGGTCACTCAACCCTTAATCCGCTTTCATCCATTATGTCACGTGGCACAACAATATGATAGGTTATATCATCTAAGATATCATCACCTAACATGATGACCAAAACATTATGTTATATTATTGAGTGACCAAAATATTTAATATTACAAATATAAGTAACCAAAATGTTATTTTTTATCATTAGGTGACCAAAACAAAAATTCACCTAAAATTAAGTGACTATATATGTAATTTACTTTTTTTATTTTCCTCCTTTTTTGTTAAATTTTATTTTAATCTCATTATGACGTATATGAAAAGAACTTTACAGAAGGTTGTGAGATAGTATATGGATTTGTCATCTCCTGCCAATTGATTTTCTAACCCAGATTCCATCTTTAGCTATTTCCATTGACGTAGACATGCGTATTTTTTGTTTGGGTACATTGGTAGACATATGCGTATTAAAAGCAAACAAAAAATTAATAAGATTTAAAAGCAAAATTGACAAAATGATTAGTAATAAAATGAGGAAAATTTAACTCGAAGTATCGATAGAGGAATCAATTAATCGTCCTCCCTAAGAATTTCATATTGTGATTATCAAAATATTATACTAACGTTATCAAAATTTCATAAGGAGATTATCAAAATTTCACGGTGAGGTTGGTTACCAAAATTTCATAATAAGATTACCAAAATTTCATACAGTGGTTATCAAAACTTCATAGAATCGGGAGATTAAAATTTCATGAGAAGGTTATCAAAATTTCATAGTATGGTAATCAAAATTTCATAGAGAGGTTATCAACATAGTTATCAAAATTTCATAATTTGGTTATCAAAAATTTTTTTGGAGGTTACTAAAATTTTATAGGGAGAATATCAAAATTTCATTAGAAGGTTATAAAAATCTCAATTTCATAAGGAGCTTATCAAAATTTTATAGTATGGTTATAAAAATTTCATAAGAAAGTCATCAAAATCTCATAGAGTGATCATCTAACTATCACAAAGATCAGATTATCAAAATTTCATATTGTACTTCTCGAAATTTCATGAGGTTATCAAAATTTCATAGTGTGGTTATCAAAATCTCATAATGAGGTCATCACAGTTTTATGGTGTGGTTATAAAAATTTCATAGAGGTTACAAAATTTTATAGTGTGATTATCAAAAATTAAATAGAGAGGTTAACAAAATTTTATAGATCAGAATCAAAATTTCATAAGGAGGTTATCAAAATTTCATAGTGCGATCATCAAAATTTTAGAGTGTGGTATTTCAGATGGAGGTAACAAGACTTTATAGTGTGGTTACCAAATTAGGAAGGTCATTAAAATTTTATTATGAAGTAATCAAAATTTCATATGGAGGTTGCTAAGGATTGTTGAGGAGATGGGTACGAACTTCTAGAGATAAACCACTCAAGATCATTATTAACCTCTTAATGTTAAGGTTTTTGTTGATAGTTTAATTATTCTTTGTTTTTAGAGAAAAATACAAAGACAAAGAGGTTAGAAGGTCAGCCCTCGAAGAATCTAATGGCAGAAAGAAAGAGAAAGAAGACGTTACATGACTGGCTTTCCATGCTCAGATCATAGTCTCCAATCAACATGGTGACCCTAGTTTTCTTTCATTTTTAAGTTTCAGTTTATGAAAATATATAGTAGAATATAATTGAAACATTTCATTTCATACTTTTGCATTTTTAGTGGGAAAATAAGTAGGTGTAGCTTAATTTACTTGGTAATTAGTAAGAAAAGAGTTCTTAAACAGAATCTGAACATTGGCAGATGGACAGAACATGTATTCTTGGAGATAACATAGATTACATGAAAGAGCTTCTAGAAAGGATCAAAAAGCTACAGGAAGAAGAATCATAAATGAATGAAAATCAAGTTTGCTTAATGAGTAACCTGAAGGAGCTTAGGCCAAATGAAGCATTGGTGAGCAATTCCCCTAAGGTGAATTTATTCAAGTTTGCTTTGCCTTAAGCCATATGATAAGGTAAAAAAATTAGTCTTTGCTTCAGCTGATTAAAGTCATTAATGGAATTAATTATGTTTTAATAATGAATTGTTCTAATTTGTTTTTTTATTCAGGGTTTGTGATTAGTCTCAATATGTGCTCTACATACTTATACCATACATATGATTTGGAAATCATGGCTTACCTAGCAGCTTCAGAATGAGGAAGTTTAAAGTAGCCAGCATGATGACCAAGCTCCTGAACAGAAGGACCATGTGCATCAAGAACAGGTAAGTTGGTTTTATGTGGGTGGTGTTTAAGGACTTGGAAAAACAAGAATCAGAGAGTGAAATAAGACACTTAATTTATTAGTTCCATGCATATATTATGCCTATAAAATCTCTCTATTCTTCTGGTGCTGCTGCTGGTAGTAGTGGTTATGGCTGAGCATTTGGGCCTTGCTTCTTTGTCTAAAAGTTCAAAATCAACATCCATTAATTCTTCATCTATGGGAGAAGTGAAAGCGTCTAAATTTACTCTAGAGGCCTTTGAAGCTATCCCAGATGATATTAGCGACAAGAAAGAAGTTTCCAAGGCTGAGCCTACTGGTACTTTCCCAACACTGGAGGCTTCAGTGGCTCTGGTGAGCCGTTACTGAGTTTAAAGCTTGGTAAATGAACATACTTTGAAGATGTTTGTGAAGGAAGCACTGCTAGGACATCGTCTTATTCTGCAACTCCTTCACTATCTCCTACCCCAGGAAGCACTACTAAGACTTTTTCTTATTCTGCAGCGACGTTTGTATCTGTTTCTTTTGCTTTCTTTGGTGCTCTTCTTGGATTCTTTGGAGGATTTGTTGTTGCACCAACTACCTATTTCGTAAGTCTCCATCTACTTTCGGTTACAGAAGTTCAGTGAATTCCAAATTGTTAATTATCACATATAAGTCAAACTGATACATATTAAATTTTTCGTGTCATTTTTTCAGCTTCCTCGCATCATGTGGCTTGCTATCAACAAACTGTTGAAACGTTCGAGTCCGGGGAACTCTGTCGAAACATTCAAGTCCGGGGAACTCTGTCGAAAAGACTAAAAATTGAGGACTCGCCACTAAATTTTTTTAACCTAGGTGTGATTAGCCACCTATCGGATTATTAAGTCTAATATTAATCTAAGCTTGGCAAAGGCAATACTAAACCTAATAAACGGTTTTCTAACCAGAGTCTAAAAGGTTCGGGAATCGGGTATGCGTGGGGAAGGATCGGCACCCCCACAACGCCTGTCAAATGATAACACTGACTAGCCTAGAATTAACTTGTGAGTTTCTATCATCGTTTGCAATTATTCCTAAATTTTTAATTATTTAAAGAAAGTGAATCCTTTGTTTGATTTTGAAAACAAAGTTACACAAACACAAATGAGTTTTGAGTTTTTTAGGAAAATTGTTGGGTTGTAAAAGAAATGACCGGACCCTTCGATCAATCTCTTATCCCCATTTTACTGTTTCTTCTCTTCTGGGTTCCTCATGAAAGGATTTTAAGAAAGTTGAGTTCAAAATGACTCTATTTTAGAAGGAAACCGAAAATGGGAACTTTTCCTTCCTTGAAAATAAAATTGGCTGATTTTGATTTATTGAAATTCCTTTACAAAAAAATATTCATTTTGATATTTTTGGATTTTTAATATTTTTATCATTTTATTTAGGTTAAAAAACTCTTCTTAATTTCGAAATTTTTTTATTTAAGTTCTTTTATTTAAGTTTAAAATTTTGAATTACCATCTTTTAAAATC
>AWUE01010795.1:0-10248 GCA_001974825.2 Corchorus olitorius | reverse complement strand
TCTAAAAACAAATTTTCATTTTCTTTTCATTTATCTTTTTTATTTTTTATGACAAATTGCCTTTCTTAAATAAAACTTAAACTTTGATTTTTTTTTAACAAAAAAACCTATTTCATTTCCTTAGAAAAAAAAGTTGACTCTTGGCTTTAATCTAAGAAAAAAACTTGAAGAGAACAATAACAAACACAAACCCCTTTTTTTGAGTTTTTGGAAAACAAAGTGTTTCATTTTAATTTTGAATTTAATAGTAATTACTAATTCTAATCTCTATATGTATGAATGCACATGATGCATGAATTACGGTTAATGCACAATTTATCAAGTAATTATACGAGGAACATTGTCCGGGTGCCTTCCACTCATATTGGTAAGACCCCCATCTAGATGTTCCAAGCCTAGGAACGATGAATTAAGACTGACAACAGGTGTTCAAGTCCCAATCAAGCATCCCATTATTGCATCCTTTTAATCAATTCGGATGACAATAATAATTTGCAACAGTTTATATGAAAATAAACATAAATAAACGTAGATGCAAATGATGATTTTCTTTTAGCAAAATTAAGGTAACTTGAACAAAATTTATTCATGTTTAACTAGTCCTCCCTTTTATTTATTTATTTCTTTTTTATTTAAAAAACATATTACTATTTTTGGTCTTTTAGTAGAAGCTTAATTAAAGCATAAAGCCATAAATTAGGACTAAATCGAAAGAGTTTAAAACGATACCTCCTCAACTGCTTGATAAAGCCCGAACTTTAGTTCCCAAAACTATGTCGTTTTGGGAGGAACCCCTACCTACCTCTTCCTCTCTTCTTCCTCTCCTCCACTTTACCGTTTCAACTTTCTCTCTCTTGCTCAACGCCTCTCGCCGCAACCACCGTTTCACCGTCTGTTCACCGAGAACAGCCACGCGGATGCTGAAAACTCCTCCTTTCCTTTCCTTTATTGCCCCAAATCCCAATCAACAGGAGCAAACGAAACCCTTATAGCCACTGAAGAATAGAACCCGCGATCTACCTAGTAACCCCAAATCTGACCATCGTAACTGACAAATGACCTAAAAAAAAACAATTTCAAGTTCCTCTATCCATTCCGACTCAAACCCCTCAAGCAATTTTTGTAAACAAGACACGAGGCTCAAGGTTCACAAACAAATGAACCCTAGAAAGAGAAGGTGAAGGTTAATGCCGAAAAGGAGAGAACTCGGAAGATTACTGGTAAGTTGTATTTTTTTCTGTTTTCTTTCCTATATTGTCTTTGTGTTGGATTGAACCCAAGATTTCCAAAAGAAAACTCCCTGAACCCTTTTTCCGAACCCCCTTGATCCCTCTCCACCGAATTTTTGTGTATTCTTTTTTGTTGTCTTTTTTTCTTCCTAGAACCCTTCCAATTTTTTTTTCCCGATCCACCCTCAAACCCTCTTCATCAATTTATATTTTTGAATTCTCCAATCCTCCTCACCGTTGGCTCCTTCTGTTTCTTTATCTAAGGGTTCAGGAAATTTCAAACACTGAATTCCCTCTTTCTCCCTGCAGGGCTTTTGGGAGTAGCTTTTTGTCTTTCCTTACCATTCCTATTCAGGGTGAGTTCAATGCCCTTTGTTTTGTCTTTTTTCTTTTTTGTTTGAGCTTGGTAGGCAGTGGCTTGGGTGGTATTGTGTAAGTGTGTTGGTTGGTGCGTAGCAGTGTGTGTTTGTCAGTGTCCGAAAGGTTGGTGTAGCAGAGTGTAAATGCCTGATTTTCTTTTTGTTTTCTTTTTGTTTGGTTGTGTCTCATGAGCACTGCGGCAATGTCAAGGCTGTAGTACAACTTGGCTTATTGTATGAGTTGGCCTGGGTTTATGTATGTGTTGGGGGATTTAAGGTATGTGAAACAAATGCATGATGTGAAAATAATTTTTGAAGTGTTGACATGTCTGCTTGATGTGATGGTGTAAAATGAAAATGCAAATGCATTGTCTTATGAAATATGCCTAACTAAAATATGGGATGCTCACTTATGTGAATATGCCTATTTCCATAAAAGTGATTTATTTTGATGAAATGCTTAACTAAAATGATGTGCTTTTAAATGCTACCTTACGCCATACTTTATGCTGTATATGTGAGGTCATGAGTGCAAAAATGTACTGATGTCATGGTTGCTTCATGCATGTGTTAAAAGGTTAAAAATGTAACTATTTTAATTGGTACAATGATGAATGTGATAATAGTAAAAGATGAGCCACATTCCTAGTTTCCTTGCAAATGTAACATGGCATGAACGTGACCTAAAGTGGTTATACATGGTCTGTAATGCTCATTCCAGCTGGCCTTGAAGGGACTATTATGGGAAAAACGTGGTGTGCTATAGCCACTATCACCTGGATCATCTTGGCCTTGGAATTTCCTATCCTTAACTAAATCTCATTGCTACTCAATTAATTTTTCTTTTTGCCATTTATCTGATCACTTCTTTCATCTCTTTGTCATACAGATTTAATATGGCACCAGTATCAAAATTCTCAACGTGGCCATTCTTCCTTCTTCACCTCTTGTAGATGCAAGTTACAAATGCACCTTTTGTACTTTTTTGCAAATTAGTGACCCATGTAAAAGCTAAGTAATTAAAATGCAATTTTTTTTGTATTTTTGCCAATAAGATGAACAATGAAATGCATTACTCTTCAAGATGAAAGGACCAATCTCTTTAAGATCTCTTTAAGAAAATGATTCTTATCTAAAAAAAAAGGACC
Organism: Corchorus olitorius; assembly: GCA_001974825.2. Lineage (NCBI taxonomy): Eukaryota > Viridiplantae > Streptophyta > Magnoliopsida > Malvales > Malvaceae > Corchorus > Corchorus olitorius. Next base: position 7,512 of record AWUE01010795.1, on the reverse strand, counting down.
AAACGAGCTTTTCTATTGTGATGGTCCAAAAGCTTAAACAAAAGCCCAATTTGAAAACCCCAAATGGAACCGACGAAAGTAAAGTGCTCAAGAGGAAAAGAAAATTTTTGATGAGCCAAACAAAGAAAATTGGTCCAAACGAATAAGAAAAGGAAAAAAGAAGGTAAAAATCTTTTATTTTAATTTTTGCTTTCTCCTTGTCAAATCAGAAATGCCCTTTCTTTTTCTTCCTTTTTTAACATTTATCAAGAGTTAATCCTAATCTAGTCCAACTAATATGAGAGTGTCCAAAGTAAGTGCAAGTTACAGGCCCAAAGTGAAATAAGGAGGAGGTTTAAAATGAATGGACTTGGGCCAATAGTGACCCAAATAACCATGAATTTCGATTACCAAAAGGAAAGGCATGGTCCAAAGGGTAAAAGAAAAGCCCAAGCAGAAAAAGGCCCCATTTCAACATAATGGACAAGAATTTAAATTTAAAGGAAAATGAGATGGCAAGAAGAAAAGAATTAAGGATTTATGTTTATTGAAAGGAAGTTGTAGGAGTTAACAGGAAAAGGATTGACTATGACCAATTGGGAAAACTAAAAATGGGTGTCTACAGCTACCCCTCTTTGTGCGCTTTCTAACTATTAGTAAGTGTGCAAAGAAGTAGTTTGTATACTTTCTGAGAGTTGGGAAATGCGCAAAGACGTAGACACCCACTTTGTCAAGCAGATAAAGTAAAACAAAATTTGAAGGAGAATCCCAAAATAGAAACATAAACAAGATTTTGAGACGTACTTTAAAGCGGAAGAGATCCTAAATAAGACTTTGAAAGCGAATAACAATCCAACGATCTCAAATAAGGATCCCGAATAGGATGTTGAAATCAACTGATAAGCCAATGATCCTGAATAGGATCTTGAAATTAGCAGATAAGGCAATGATCCCGAATAGGATTTTGAAATTAAGTTGATAAAGCAGTGATCCTGAATAGGATTTTGAAATTGACCGATGACCCTGAATAGGATTTTGAAATTAACTTGATAAAGCCATAACCCTGAATAGGATTTTGAAATTAATTGATGGCAATGACTCTGAATAGGATTATGAAGTTGATTGATAAAGGAATGACCTTGAATAGAACTCCGAAACTAATTGATGAAGCAATGATCCTGAACAGGTCTGAAACTGAGTGATAAAGCAATGATCCTGAACAGGATTTGTCAGATGCCCGGGAGACTTGTCAGAATTAATACCCGGAGATTTCTGAAATCGTACCCGGAGGTCTTACAAATGCAAACTCGACCTTGAGTAAGGTTTTTTTTAATAAAAAACTTAAACGCAATTTTGATTAACAACTTGATGAAATGAGGTGATACCCGGAGGATTTATCAAAATTAATACCCAGAGGTTTCTGAAATTGTGCCCGGAGGTCTTACAAATGCAAACTCGACCTTGAGCAAGGTTTTTTTGAAACTTAAACGCAACTTTGATTAACAATTTGATGAAATGAGGTGATACCCAGAGGATTTATCAGAATTAATACCCAGAGGTTTCTGAAAATGTGCCCGGAGGTCTTACAAATGCAAACTTTGAAGAGAGACCTTGAGCAAGGTTTTTTGAAACTTAAACAACATGATGAAATGAAGTGATACCCGGAAGTTTCTGAAATTGTGCCTGGAGGTCTTACAAATGCAAACTTTGAAGAGAGACCTTGAGCAAGGTTTTTTGAAACTTAAACGCAATTTTGATTAACAACTTACCAAAATGAATTTTGTCTTCGCTTTTCCAAGATCTTGTTTTCTTCTTTCCTTGCGAGTATCTGTCATGAATGCATGATGATGCATTGCCCCAAAGTGTGCATGTATGCATGAATGCACATGAATGCTTGGAATGTATGACGAATTACTTCGAAAAGTGATGTTCAGTTAACTTCCCTTTTTGATCAGATACCCTGTTATCCATTGCAAAGCTTTGAACCTGACTTGGAGATGATCCACTTCAATCGAAATCCTTGACTCGTTAGCCGCATGATTGATCCTTTTTGAAACCTATCATATTTCAAAACACTTCACAAGAAATCATCATTTCTGAATGGTCATAATAAACATTACCTCAGTTGCCCTATGAGAACGCTATGCAAACAACATGTATTATTCCAATCTTTTAAAACCACTAATTTTCTACATGCAAACCTTGTGAAAATTAGAATTTTTTTCAAAACAGAATTGGTGAACACCATTTAGAATGCCCCTTAATCATGAAATTTTAACCTTTTGGGAGTAGCCAATGTGCTTCATCCTTAGCTCACAAATGGAATCAAATCCGTTTGCAAAAAATTCTTCTTTTTTTCCTTTTTTTTGGAAATCATTTTTTCAGAAAAACAATCAAGTCCATATTCATTCGGAAAAAGTTCAAGTCAACACTGGCCATTCGAGAGATATGATTAGAAAAGTGGGGAGCAAAAACAGTTTTTGAAAAAGACTTTGCTTTTTTTGTCGAGGAAAAATCTCTTCTCGAATATCTTCACTTGATCAAAGATGGACTTTTATTAGGCATGTAACGTAGGCTATGGTTCAGGGTTGCCAAAGGAAGGATAAAAAGGCCCAAAATGTGTTTGAGGGTGTTCGAATCAAGGATCAATTTTCTGTCCCGTGAAGAATCTTGTCATACTTGTTGTTTACTCCATCCGTTTCAATTTCTTCATATTTTGCCATTCATTTTCACTTTCCTTTTGAAATTTCTCTCTTTCTCATTTCATTTCATTTTCTTCCTTTTTTTCTTTCCTTTCCTTTATTCTTTTTCATTAAATTTCTTGATGGAGTGACCTCAATGTCTCTTTGTGGACTCAACTCATTGTGGGATGCTCCCACTTCAAGCTTTGAGTGCAAACCCTTGCCTTTGAGGCTAATCCTTCTTCATTATTGCCCCCTAGTGTGGAGAGTGATCCTTGATTAGGGTTCATTTGAAGAGAAATTAATTACGCTCAAAGGGGACAACTATGGATATTTTACTATAAGTGATGGGAATATGAAAGAAAGCCATTTATCACTTCGAGGTTGGACATTTTCATTGAAGAGGTTTCTCGTGAAAACGAGTTTCGAAAACCAATTCTGAAAAACAGTTTATCAAAATCTTTTGAAAACAATGACTCTTTTGAAAATCACTGTGTTGGACTCCTCTGGATATTCCAAGTGCCTTTTTCTAGTTCTTTTTTCATTTCTTTTTTTCATTCATTCACTTTTTTCCGATGGAATTTTTTGATTGATGTTCTTGCTCCTTTTAACTCAAATGACCTCTTGTAAAATAGATTCGAGCAATCTTGTATTTTAATGAGTTGGAGTGAAGATTGGTTCTATTTATCGCAAGGGTAGGAGAGGCATTACTGTCTAACAGCCAAAATGATTCTCTTTTTGGACACAACAAGGATATGAATGTGTTCTTCTGACAAAGTTTACCCCGTGTAGAAATGTGATGGTTTTGGCCTTTTGAAATGATTGTCCCAATGTATAAGGTAGGCCAAGTTGATTTTTGTAGTGTTTCAAAAGAAAAAAAATGTAAAGATTTGGCTGAGGAAACTTAGTTTTCGTTTTAGGGATGTTTGTGTTCGTGTTTCGGGCACAGTGTTGACAAACTCCAAGTTATCACTTTAAAATCCTTTTTTTTTGTTTGTAAAATTCGTTATTCTTTTACTCATTGCCTGGACAAAGATCACCGCCCTTCCAAATGCCTTTGAGAATTTATCAGCGGTTTTACCAAATGGTGTACACCAAACCTCAAAACTTTTGTAACATTAATTCCAAAGAAAGTTTTTTTTTTCATTCGTTTACGAAGATTACTGAAACAAGAGAGGATAATTTAAACTAGCATAAACATTAAAACATCATTGAATTTTTTATAATGCTATGCACATGCCATGCTCATGTAATGGGAGTTTCAAAGTTTCGAAAATTTCTCCCTTTTTACAAGCTTTCATCTCTTCCTTTGATTGATTTGAAGCTAGGCGGCCTTCCATTGCTCGAGAAGCTCAGGAGTCAGTGTACCACTCTTGATCAAGTCCCTAACTTTCTCCTTTAGCTGCCTGCAACTTTCTGTTGAATGCCCAACAACACCTGTATGATAATCACACTTACTGTCCGAGTCATAACTTCTGGCTGATGCGTTAGGAACTATTTTCATGGCTGTTGGGGAGATAAATTGATTCTGGACCAACAATGGTAGAAGATCAGCAATTGGGATCGGCAATTGATCAGTCTCAGATTGATTTGCAGCTCGAGCTTTCTTTCGGGGTATGAACTTGCCATGCCTCATATTTTGATCCACACACCCAATATAGATATGCTCACCCATTTCAGCTCCTTTCCTCTTTCTTTGTCCTTTGTCATTTTCCAATGTAACCACAATCTTTCCACTTTGAATGGCGTCCTCAATCATCTCTCCAACGCGAATGAGTTTAGCAAAATCATCTGGCCAATTACTAAACATCATTTCGAAATATGGATCTGGAAGTGTTGGAACCAAAAGGTCTACCATGTCCTTTTCAGGTAACGAAGGTTTGACTTGCATCGCCACATCCCTCCATCTCACTGCATATTCTCTGAAGCTTTCATCTGATCGCATCTTCATTTTTGTGAGTGTTGTACGATTGGGTGTCATTTCCATCACATATATGTAGTGAGCAAGGAATGCCTTTGCCAAATCTTCCCACGTACCAATACAATTGGCATACAATTTAGCATACAACCTGGCTGCGCAACCTGTCAAACTATCCTGGAAGCAAAATATCATCAACTTCTCATCATGGATGAATGGAGTCATCTTACGACAATACATGGTCAAGTGCGTCTTTGGGCAACCAACTCCATCATATTTGTCAAATTTGGGCATTTTGAACCCTGACGGGATGATCAGATCTGAAACCAAGCAAAGATCTTTCGGGAGCACAAATCCATATAAGTTAGCACCCTCAATATCTTTCAGCCTCTTATCCAACAGTTCATACACATCCTTCTGCGTCTCATTCAGATCCCTTTCCGAGCTTCGAAATCTTAGTGTTAAGCACAACTTTCTCTGCGTTGTTTCTGACCCCCATTTATCCTGGATTTCGCTCTATTTTCTCTACTTGATCAATTGCATCCATGATTCTTGTGGAAGATGGGATATCCTGGAGACTTGTTATTTTACCTGCCAGGCAGCAAAGAAATGACATTTAGATCCTTATCAACTAGGGACCCCATCAATCATCTCCCTAGGCATGGCCTATCTAGGAAGAAGCCTTTCCTCCAGAGAGCATTAACATTGACCTCTCTTTCGTTGGGTTTGATAGAGTCTATGCATGGGATGCTTGATGATGACATGTATAGGTGGTGAAATAATGCCAGTGGAGCATGGATGATGGGCTACGTAACATGTTTGTAACATAAAATAAGCAAGTGAAAAACTTCTCATTTATTACCAACTACATTAACCCATTACATCCTACTTCAAACATAGTCTTAAATTTGTGCAAGAGTGACTAAAGAGTAACTAAAGAAAGCTCAAACAATCTCCCTAGAAGTCTTTAGGCATAGACATCGAAATTCGAATCAGATCAACAACACCAAACTCTCCACTTCTACCTGTTCTTGGTACTGAAACTCGGGGTACCCGTTGGCTCAAAAGCTGACTTTCCTTCATCAATCAATTTTTACACATCATTCTTCAGCCTTGTGCAATCTTCAGTGGAATGACCTACAGCTCCAGAATGATATTCGTAGTGGGCATCACTTTTATACCAGTCAGGGTAGGGTGGCTTCAAGGCACACGAGCATTGTTTTAGTTCAAGTAGCCCCCTTTGAACTAATTGGGGAAGCAAGTCTGTGAAAGTGATTGGAATTGGGCTTAGTGGCTTTTTGAACTTTTTCCTTGAGCTTGTGGGTCGAGTGATTGGTCGAGATCTTGGCACTTAGGCAGATGATTGAAAATTCTGCTGTGGACGAGTGTAGACACCCATTTTTGTCCATATCCTTTCAATTTAAATCAATTTATTTTTTAATTGGCATTTGGGTTATCAAGGGGGCATTTTGGTTATTTTCAAAATCCAGGGGCATTTTAGTCATTTGCACGTCTAGGGGCATTTTGCTCATTTATACATTTAGGGGTATTTTGGTCCTTTTCTTAATTGATAATTCATTTCAACATTTTAGTAAGATAGTTAATTAGTAAGTGCTTTTCTAATTGGTATTGGATTGTCATTTTCATCATTCACTTTGAAATGGCATGATTTGATTAAAACACATTTTGAACATGATTTCCAAAATTGAGCATGCATCTTGGTAGATTAGCATTCGCATTGCATTTCAAGAAAAAATCACAAAAAAAAGTGTCCTTTGCTAATTTGTATTCAAACATTAAGCATCAGTATTTAGCCATTTATCTTAACAATTGGGTTGTTTTAGTGCATGAGTAGATTTGTGGCATTCACATTTTATTTGCTAGAAGATATTTTCAACATTGTTCCTAAAAAATGTACAAGTACAGAAACATGGAAATGGGAAATATAAAAATGAATAAATTAAGTCTAATTGGAGGTCACTTGCCCCTTGCCTCACTCAAATTCCATCATTCCTCCTTCATGAACGGGATTCCTTTCAAAGGATTCCCCTCCTTGCACCTGGTCCCCTTTGCAACAGAATTGGGCTTGTTTCTTCTTATAATTGCTGTGGTGATGATGCTAATCTCAAGCAATTGAGCTGACGTTGTCGTGTTAAAGATTCACATCTCTTAATAGCCATTAGTTCCACTTTGCAGAATCATATCATATCATCGCATTCCCATGCATCTACATGTTCAAGTAGAGAAATAGAACATCATTTTAGTCCTTTCAGTAAGTTTGCATTAGCAATAATCCAAAACTAGGCATTGGCATAAAAGAATTGCATCCCACTCACTAATTCAGAGCAAGCACCACTGCATCACATATAAAGCTATTTCATTTTTAGAAATCCCTTTTTAATGGAGCATGTAAAGTTAAAAGAAATAATCAGGTAAGCAAGAAAAGGACAGGACAATAGCCATTCAAGCAATTGGATAGGAACATCTCCAGTCCACATACATCAGCATTCGAAACTTATCATAATCTCATGACATCTCAGATTCTTGGCATACACACTCAATCCACAGCAGCAATACAGACATTTAGCATAGTCCTAAATATTCTAGTAGGCATTTTCACATTTCAAATCACACACATTTCCCAACAGCATTATTTTAAACATTTCATCATCCTAGCAAGTATTTAATTTTATACTTATATCTTCACATTTAGACAGTTAACAACTAGAACCTGCATTTAGGAGTTTTTTTTTACCATGACACTTAATCTTCATGCTTTGAATAAAAACAGGGACTAAATTTAAACTTCACACAAACTCATCACTGTGAATTTAAGCCAGTCAGTCACAGAAAGGAAAATAACTTGAAAAAAAGATTGCTCATCTCCCTTGCCAGCTCATTTTTTGCCACCTCAGCCTCCTGATCTTATCATTC
>AWUE01010791.1:0-35345 GCA_001974825.2 Corchorus olitorius | reverse complement strand
GATCCAGTGTGATAATTACTCAAGAATAAAGCATTAAGATCTAGTAATTTAGAAGCACAATGGGCAATTAAAAATTGGTCAAAGATTCTTAAATCCCTTGGAAGAAGATCCTTCGCTTCCAATTGCTACCAAACAATTAAATCCGAAGATCCTTCAAGATTTAATTTAGCTAATGCTACTTAATTTATCAAGAAAGTGCTAGCTTCAATCCATCAAAACAAGCAACATAGAATTCATGCACAGTTATTAAGAAATACCCTATTAATTTTCATATAAAAGCACAAAATCTCACCATGATATAAGTCAAGAGATCAATTAAATTCTACATTGGAGAAAAGAAAAGGATTACTCACTCATGAATTTGGTGAGCATCCAAAGAATAAGAAGAAAACTTACAGGACTTGAAGGGGAAATCCTCCTCTTGAATAACCTAGGGTTGCCACCCCTCTCTATGCAAAGAGAGGGTGCGGCACCCTAGCCCTAAAACTAGAAGAAAAACTAGAACTAGAAGAGAAAAATTATCTAGATATTGTGTGTGTGATTTGTGTTACATAGGGTGACTATTTATAGTGGAAATAACCCTAGAAACTCCAATTCTAAGTAGGATAGGAGTTAGGACGTTTTTAGTGCTGACTTGGTCTCCGCATTAGCTTAAAAGTCTTCCTAGAACCAAAATCCTAGTAAAAATAGGATCCTGAAAAATTCTGGATTCACGCAGGAACTTCTACGGCGATTTTGGGCTTGAAGATGGCAGAGTTGGGTCTTGGACTTCAAAGGAAAGTTGTAGATTTCGGAATTAGCTTTCCAACGTCTACCCACGGGCCTAAAACGGAGGTCTGAGCAGAATGTTATGACCTTTTTACCGAGACTGCGCTGAATCCTAATCCTATTAGGACTAGTAGCGGGAATATGCGGGAATTGGATATTTCCTTGGATATAGGCGGCACAAATTGGGATTTTAATTCCATTTGTGGGCTTATATGGGCTAAGTACTATCCCATATAAAATATCCAAAATTCCAAAGCTTCTGGGCTTCTTCATAGATTGTCTTCAATTCTTCGCGATTTAGGTTCAATCCTCAATTCTTGCCTCTTGAGATTATTCTTCAATAGTCTTGAAATCTTCAATTTATCTTCAATAAATCTTCAAACACGAACTTCGAATCTCCAAATCTTCACTCCAAATTGCTATGTCCATATTTGTGCAAAAAGTCATCAATTTAGCTCCAAAAATAGTGAAAAACAACAAGTTTCCACTTTTCTTGTCTTCAAGACCTAAAAACACAAATAAATACCAAAAAGCATAGGAAAATGATCATAAAAATAGGGTTAATTTTAGCTCAATCAACTAGTGTTGCTTGATTATGGTAATTGCTGCTCATCCTTGTCTTGGCCATCAATTTTGCTGTCTTGGGGCGCCATATTAGCTTCAAAGTTGCTGCAAAATTTTGAATTTGGCAAGGACAATAGGGAGGTTGACGATGATGAGCTAGAGGAAGAACTCAAAGTCGACCTACCCTATATATATCAAGCCTAACTCCTTTAATTTAAGGAATTAAGCTTAAGGGGGGCAATGTTGATACCTAAATTTGCAATTATGGGTAAACTTGTCCTCAAGAATGTTAGAACAAGATGTGTGGCTCAGATTTAATCTAATTCTAAAGCTAGATTAAAATTTATGTCATCCTTGTCATATTTTAAATTAGGAAAATAATTTTATTTTTCCTAAATTCCTATAATTGGGCCGAAATCAGTAATATTTATTGAATAATAATCATAATTTTGTAATTATTATTATTTCAGTAAATAATGGTTAGAAAAGAATTAAAATCATCTTGATTTCTGATTCTGGTCAAGATTTAATTCTTGGATGACCATCCTAATTTTGTAAAGTACACAATGCCATGTCAAAATTAGACATATGGCATGAGATGTGGCGCAGTAAGGCCTTGCCCAAGCCGCCCAAGCCTAAATTTGATCCCTAATGAATTAAATGCAACTTTGCATTCTATTCAATTAATGACAAAAGGCGAAATCATCAAAATTGAATGGCCTAAAGAGATGCAATTCGAACAGGGGTTTTTTCAGTATGATCTTCGATTCTCATAGATCATTCTAGCAAAATTTCATCTCATTCTGACTTAAGATGAAAAACTTATGCACGTTTTTCAATTAAAGACAGATTAGGGTGTGAAACCAATTTCACCAGGACAGGGAGCTCATTTTCGACCAAGATTTTTTCTATGGTCTTAAGATGGTAACCGAACCCTACTGGTGAAATTTGGACTCAATCTGACTTCATTTGCAACTTTTTCATGTTTTTCAATTAAGGACAGGAGGCTTTCCACCCCGGTTTAGTCAAAATTGAATCTGATTTCTGTCCTCACCAATTTCATGGCCAAGAATGATAAATTCAAGATCAATTTCGTGGCCAAGGAAGTCCTGGTCGAATATGAGGTCATTTTGGCTATTTTCAGCAACAATCAGTAAAAAGTGCAGCACAATTAGGACCTGAATCAGACCATATTACATCAGATTAAGAGACAGATTCAATCCAAGCTGTTTTTGGGAATATATGGCTGGCCTTCATAACCATTTAAAGGTGATCACACAAGGTTGATGAAGATTGGAAGTCATCTTGGAAGTTTCCTGATTTTCTGAGAGATCAGATTGAAGAAGCACTTAAAGTAGAACAGATCGGATTCAAAATGCAATTAATAGGAGGACAAGACAGAGGAGGATGACCTTGGTAGCCAAGCCTAGGCCGCCCCCTATAAATAGTCTCTCCCTCCTTCAGAAAAACGGGAGAAAGAGGAGAGAGGAGAGACTCTTGCAGCCTCAAATTTGCTCCGAAAATCTCCGTGCATATTCTTTCTCCAGGCCCTGCGCCACTTCCTTCATTCAGGCCCTGCGCCACTTTTCTATCATATGCCCTGCGCCATCCTCTGCAACAACCCTGCGGAACTCAACTCTTTTCAACACGAGTCCGCCTCGTTATCTCAAATTTGCTCCGTGCAACAACTAAGCCTCGTGCTTATCTTATCTCAGGCCCTGCGCCATCCTCTACAGCAACCCTACAAAAGTCAATTCTTTTTAACACGAGTCCGCCTCGTTTCCTCAGTATCTTTCTATTTCAGCTATGTCTCAGGACACCAAAACCAATTCTCCGCGAGTTTGTTTTCTCTTTCAATTTCGTCTCAGGACGTTAATTGTTTTCTTTTAAAATTTTTCTTATGAATAACAACCTGCTTGTTATTTACAATCTTTTTCCAAAGCAAGAAATCTTTTCCGACATTTCCCTTTTTACAGTCAATTTGGGATCAATGATTTAAATGCTCCGGTGTGACTTTGATCCAGTTCCCGCAATTCACTCGCTCTGATTTTTTCCTGTGCTCCGCGCACCACCAAATCACTTTTTCTTCTTCTTTCTCATTTTCAGCAAAATGACTGGCAAGCCCTGCACTGCTATAAAGGTTTTCGCAAAAACTCTACACAAGGGGATTTTTGGCGCAACATCTCTTTTTGGCACGCCGGGTGGGACTCAAAATAATTGACTTCTCACTTTGCGTATTGTCAAATGATTTCTTGCTCCATCTTCTCCGAATTTCTTTTTCAATTTCTACTCTAGTCGGCGATCCCCGACTTTTCTTTTAATTTTTTGTCGCAAATCCGGTGTCCGCCTAGTCAAGCTTGCACCAAACCTTTTTCTTCTCTCCAAAACAGCGCCCTCCCTAACCTTGACCACGCCGAACTCTCTCTTTCTGATGTCCAAGGTGTCCACCGAGACAGTCCACACCGACGACTACTCTTAACGACCTGAAGTCGAATACAACGACTTGTCTTCCTACTTCCGCCGATTTAAAGGTTTCTTTTTACTTTTAATTTTGTTTTCTCTTTTGCAAGGTCTTTCTGCAAGATCATGCCTCCAAAAAACAATGATGAAAAACAACCTCAAGAGTCACCGAGTCAAATCAAAGACTCCAGAGCCGACCCATCTAAGAGAGTGAAGTCGCCTGACCCTGATATTTCTATTTGGCGGACTCTGGAAGCTATTGTGACGACTCTCAAAAAAATTGACGCATCCCAGGACCGGCTTCTCCAAACTTTAGACCAGCAAAGATCTGAATCACATGACAACATCCAAAATCTTATCAATAGGATGGAGGTTGGACTCGGGGGGCAAAACCAACGACTTGGTGCCCTACCCGCGCCACCACCATCTCAAAACGATGCAAACAATGTTATGCAGGATGCAAATAATCAGCAATTGCCACCTATCAGGCAAGGTATGGAACAATAGGCATTGCATAAGGAGAATGTCGTTGCACCTCTCTATGATCCTGCTTTGAATCTTCCTGAGATGGTCACTGACAACATTGAGGAGGCTAATAATGTTGAACCTCACGTCGCTGCTTATGTCCCTCCACATGTCAGAATTGGTAATGCGAATGGCAATGGCAACGGGAACGGTAATTTACGCCATCCTCAACAACGACCACCTCAAATTGGAGGACCCATACTCAACGCCCAGATAGAGTCACACTGGCAAGTCAACCAAAATCATATTAGAGAAATTATCGAAGATATGATTGGTCCTGCTTTCTGGAAGGTTGGCTGACCATCATTCCATAAACCATATCCCGAGGAGTATGATAGAATTCATCTGCTCCCTCGAGGGTATAAGGTGCATGATTTCACTAGTTTCTCAGGAACATCAAGTGAACAGTCCACCTTAGAGCATATAGCTCGCTTTACAGTTCAATGTGGAGAAGCTAATTCTGGCTACAACAAACTGCGACTTTTCCCAAATTCTATCACTGGGGCAGCTTTCACGTGGTATATTAATTTGCCACCTAATTCATTGAGAACTTGGGAAGAAATGGAAAGAATGTTTTCATACCCAGCTCTATAGAACTGGGCCTGAAATATCCATGGCCGATCTGTCTCGCCTATACCAGAAAAAATGAGAGCGGGCTGAAGATTACTTGGCGCGTTTCAAAAAATTAAGAAATCGATGTCGTACTCCACTTCCTGAGGAAGAGTTCGTGAGACTAGCTCATAATGGGTTAGACATGGAACTCAGAAAGAAGTTTGAAGGAGTAGACTTCAGAGATTTCTTTGAAATGTGAACCAAGGTGGATAGATATGAGGCTTTGCTGCGCGAAGATCATGAAAGTCGAAGTTCAACTTTTGGGACTTATTGTCAAGAGCCAAATTTTGAACTCGGCATAGCAGAAATCAAAGCTGATCGACCCATTGAATGCCCCTCACTTGTCAGAGTTGGAATAGGTGACCCACAGACACAAGAACGTCTCGCTATGATGTACAAACGTCAGGCAGACAAAAGACCTTATGATGGAAGTAGAACTTATTCCTTTGACGTATCAAAGACTAATGCAGTTTTTGATTTCTTGTTTAAGTCAGGGATGATCAAACTTCCACCAGGTCATGTTCTCCCATCACCAGGTGACCTCAAAGGCAAGGAGTACTGCAAATGAGTCATGGAAACATGCCACCAATAATTGCACTGTGTCCAAAAACATAGGGCAAAAGTTCAATTCTCAAACGGGTCCAACACCGCGGAAGCAGTCAACACCAGCAAAACTCTACGCGGCAAGACAAAACTCCGTTTCCTAACATCACAACGGCTATTTCTCCAAATCCAACCTTAATTCAGCCTTTATTTGTGGTTTGGGGGCTGGCCCATAGCCCATTGGAGCAAAAACCAGTTCATTTTACCATAGCACCACAAAAAGCTCCCCACAACGGTCAAATCCGTTTTGTAGGCTATTCTTACTTATTACCCGGAATATTCTTTATATGTCATTGCCTTCTCCATTGGGAAATCGAATTAATGTTGTAAATAAATAAGTATTCAAACCCTCTCCCTTACCTTCCCGGAAACAGGAAAAGTTTTTGCCTTTCCTGAAAATTTATGGGATGATATTGATGGTATGATTAGCCGCTTCTAGTGGAAACAGAAATTGGATAAAAGGCCCATTTATTAAATAGCTTGGAAAAAATGTGTAAAGCAAAGGATTTTGGAGGACTTTGATCTCGTAATATGAAGGATTTCAATGTTGCTTTGCTTGCCAAGCAGGGATGGAGATACTGCACACTCTGGAAAGCCTAGTTGCTTGTATCCCCATAGCAAGGTATTTTCCACGATCTAATTTCATGGGGGAAAAAATTGGATGGAGACCTTCGTTTACTTGGCGAAGTATTCTGTAGGAAAGTGAACTGCTCTAAAATGGGCTTTGATGGCGGATTGGTGACGCTCGAGCTATTATAGTGTTCCATGATAAATGGGTTCAAACACTTGCTGAATTCACCCCACAGACTGGCCTTAGAGAATTATCTGAGGACTTATTGATGTCGGATTTGATTAATGAAACAAGGGGCTGTTGGGATTATGACTTGATAATGAACTCGTTTGATGAACAAGAGGTTGAAGCAAGTTTGCAAGTTCCTATAAGTACGAGATTGACTCGAGACCTCCTGGTCTGGCATAGGTCAGTACACCACTAGAAGTGGATACAATTCCTCAAAAAATCACATAATTGTGAGGAATTAGATCCTGAAGTTGTCGTTACGGATAAAGCAGTGCTTCGACGTATCTGGAGTGCCGATGTCCCACCTAAGATAAGGATTTTCACTTGGAGACTGTTTCACGATTCTCTGCCGTTTATGGATAATTTGCATGCTAGAGGTTGGAGGTTGATTGAATTTGCCCTCGGTGTAAGCAGGAGATCGAAACAAGTCTCCACGCAACGAAGCAATGTTCTTTTACAGCGGAGGTGTGGTCTCATGTATGGAATTTTTTCTTGAACGATGATTCGATACCCCATGATGAGAACCCAACTCGTGAGGAAAATCTTGATACAAATCCTGATTGGCTTCGGATTGCTTTGATCAGTACTTGGGCAGGTGGGGTGCTCGGAATAATGTTGTCTTCGAAGAAAAAATTATTAAGCCTCTTGAAACAGCTTCCTTAATTTGCTTTCTACTATTTCAAAGAGTTTTTGAGATGTCAAGAAATTGGTGAACTTAATTAGCCTTGTTGTCAAGCAAAATGGATGCCACCAGCCGAGTCTCTTGTAAAAATTTAATTTTGATGGTGCTTTCGATGCTGCTGGTAGATTGGGTGGGTATGGAATCATTGCTAAGGATTCTGCAGGTCTTCCTCTTGGTGCTTGTGCTGGATGTGTGAAACATGTATCTGATGCTTTTCTTGCCGAATGTTATGCCATTATTCGAGCCTTGTCTTGGGCGAGGGAGATGGGTTTTCAGGCTTTTATTTTTAAGGTGATGCCCTTAGTATTATCCAAAAATTTATAGCTCCGAGACTGATTTCTCTCCTATTAGTGTTCTACTTAAACATGTTAAGTATTTGAAAATTTTCTTTGCTACCTGTTCATTTAAACTTGTTGGCAAACAAGGCAATTTTGTTGCTCATGAGCTTCCTCATTTTGGATTATCATTAGATGATGAATGTGTATGAGTAGAGGACATGCCTTCTTGGCGTTGTCGCAATGTCCGGATTCGGGATATCCGAAGCCTGTCGTTTAACGACTTTAAAATGGGAAAATACTGTTTCTATCTATGGAGTCGCTACTAATCTTTTTTAACCTAGGTGCGATTAGCCACCTATCCGATTATTAAGTATAATATTAACCTAGGCCTGGCAAAGGTAATACTAAATCTAATAAAGTCTGCTTAACCAGAGATTCTATCGTCCGGGAGTCGGGTATGCATGGGGTAGGATTAGCACCCCCACGACGCTCGTCAAAATGACGGCACTGACTACTTTAGAACTAACTGTGAGTTTATATTATCGGTTGTCTTTATCTTTAAATATTTTCATGCCATTTAAAAATTTTATTTGTCTTTGAAATTAAGCAAATAAACAAGTAAAAATGGATTTTGATTTTTGAAATAAGAATGCTGGGAGTTGAAAGCGATGATTGAACCCCTCAATCAGTCTTTCATTCCCGTTTATTATTTGCTCTCTTTTTGGGTTCCACATGGGAGGATTTTCTTTAAAACTTACGATTAAAACGACTCTTTATGAAAAAGGCTTTTTGATGGGATCTTTCCCTTAATTGAAAACTGAATGGGATCTTTCCCTAAATTGAGAACCTTAAAAAACTTGATGGGATCTTTCCCTAAATTGAAAACTTTGAAAAACAAGATGGGATATATTTCCCTAAATTGAAAACTTTGAAGAACATGATGATGGGATCTTTCCCTAAATTGAAAACTTTTGAAAACTGGACGGGATCTTTCCCAAAATTGAAAACTTTGAATAACTTGTTAATGGGATCTTTCCCTAAATTGAAAACTTTAAAAAACTGGATGGGATCTTTCCCTAAATTGAAAACTTTGAAAAACTTCTTAATGGGATCTTTCCCTAAATTGAAAAGTTTGAAAAACTGGATGGGATCTTTCCCTAAATTGAAAACTTGAACTGAATACTTTGAAAACTTAATGGGATCTTTCCCTAAATTGAAAACCTTGAAAAACTTGAATTGAATACTTTGAATTTGATGGGATCTTTCCCTAAATTGAAAACCTTTGAAAAACTTGAACTGAATGCTTTGAATACTTGAATTTTTTCTTAGACTCTTGTTTGATTTTTAAAACCTTTTTATTTCCTAATTTTTGAGATACTCAACTCTTTCTTTCTTTTTTTGTCTTTGGAAAACTAAAAGAGAACAATTCTCAAGCACAAACTCTTTTTAATTTTGAAGAAAATGGTTTTATTCTATTTTAATTTTATTACTTTTTTGGATTTTCCATATCAACTAATTAGAATTACTAAGTATAAACCCTAAATGAATGAATGCACGTGATGCATGTTTTACGGTTAAATGCAATTTTTCCAAGTAATTATACGAGGAATATCGTCTGAGCACCCGCCACTCATACTGGCTAAGACCCCCATCTGGATATTCCAAGCCTAGAAAGGATGAATTAAGACCGACAAAGATTGTCTAGATCCCAATTAATCGTTCCATCATCGGAACAAAATTTTTTATTAACTCGCATGACAATAATATTTTGCACAAATTACATAAAAGTAAACATGAATGCAAATGAAATTAATCTATCTCCTTTTTTTGAATTTTTGATTATTCTGAAAATTGAATTTGATTTACCAACTTAAATCTACACTTTTATAAGAAAATTAAACAAATTAATCTACTCAATTAATAATGGAACTAAGTCTTAAACTAAACTAAGCCCAAATGCTAAATTAAAACCCAAGGCATAAATAAAAGGCCCAAAAGCATAAAAGAATAAAGGACCAAAATGCTAAAAGGAAAAGGCCCAAGTCAGATTTACTACCAAGCTAGGATTGGGCCTTCGGGTCAAGCTATCGGGTCTGGTTAGATCCGCATCACGAAACTGCACTGTTTAGTGCCAACCCTTTCTTCTTCTTCTTCTTCACACGATCGAACCCTAGCCTTTAGGTTGCTAAACCAGCGCCACCCTCTCTCTCTAAACTCTCTCTGGAAACTACCATGAGCCGCTGATATCCCCATTAAACGGAGCCCTCTAACGCCACCAATCCTCGCCCCTCTCTTCCCCGAACTCAGATCCTCCCTCGAAATACTCAAGTACTTCACCAATCAACCTAAATCTAAAAAAGCCGCGACCAAAAGCCACCGTCGACCTTTCCTATTCGCCTTTCCTTTTTCCTCACTACCCAGCTGAAATCTTTCACTATAAACCCTTACCATGAACCTTCGAATCCCGCCGCCGCCGGGATGGCTCCGATTAAACCTATAAACACCGAGTTCTTTGCATTCTTCAAAACCCACACACTAACTTCCCAAAAGAAAGCCTTTCAATAGAAAATCCCAAATCCTATTCTAAACAAACCCTGACCCCTTTTTTTTATTATTGACAAAATCAAAGTCTCAAGAGGGAATGAAAGAACTGAAGACTATGCAAAAAAAAAAGAGTAAAGATTGCTTTTCTTCATTTCTATTTTTCTGTATTTTGTTACTGTAAAAATCTAAGAACCTAGACAACTCTTTTTTTTTCCCTCCAAAACTGTAAGCTTTTCCTTCCTCCCCCTGGAAACCAAAAAAAAGACCCCCCCTCTTATCATACGACTCTCCACTTTTTTTCTAATCTCTTGGTGATTCTCTATTTTACCCCTTTTGTCCTTTGTACAGGTGCTTATTCCACCGTCTTTGAAGTGAAGATTGCATTTCGAGTAATGTTGGAATTGCCCCTGCTTTGTCTGCTTATGAATTGTGTGGTGGCAGTGTGATGAAGTTTCCTCCTGCTTTCCTTTTTTGTCTCATTCTGATCGTGCTAATCCTTCTCACATGCATTTTCTTTTTTGGAGACGAAATGCGTTTGTCGAAACGTTCGGGTCCGGGGAACCCTGCCGAAACGACCTAGAAAATGAGTTGCCACTAATCTTTTTTCTAGGTGTGATTAGCCACCTATATGTGTTATTAGACCTAATGTTACCCAATGCTTGGCTAGAGTTACACTAAACCTAATAAGGTCTGCTTAACCAGAGATTCTATGGGTTCGGGAAAGGATTAGCAGCCCTGAAACGCCCGTCATACGATGGTACCTCTAGTCTAAACTAAATCTAATGGGTTTAACACTAAAAGATTGCTTTTTCCCTGATTATTATTAGAAAAGGGTTATAAAAGAAAATAAAATATTTTTTTAAACAAATATCAAGAATTCGAAGAATATGATCGAACGACCGTCGACCAATTCTGTTTCGATTCTCTTTCACTGTTTGTTCTTTTGTTGAATCTTCCACACCGTGAAGAAATTTTGAAAATGCTGTGTCAAAACCTTTTACTTTTGTTCTTAAAGTCTTTTACTTTATTTTGAAAACTTCCATTTTAGTCTTCCTAGACATGGTGAGAAAATCTTCTTTTCTTAATGTTTTGGAAAACCTTTTCCATTTTTTATTGACATTCTAACCCTGAAACTAAGTCTGATTTGAATTTGAAAACTTCTGTTTAAATTTTAAAACACTTGACTGCCAATATTAATTTCTTTTGAAATTGAATAAGAGAACATCGACTTTTGAAAATGCTTAAAAAAAATCTTTTTGTATTTTTTTAATTGTACTTAATCCTAAAGGGAAGAGAGTGAATGCAGATGATGCATGAACTGGTATATTTTAGTTTATCTGATCAGTAAGCAAAGGTATACTTGAAAATAACCCGAGACCCTTCCCACGCATTATGGGGGTACCTCAGGAATAATCCAATCTCGGAGCGGGGACCAATAATTCGTACCCGAGTACCTTTACTTGGGACCCACCTGTCATCGTAAAAGACGGTTACTTACTGATTCTTATTTAGCTAACTCGCGTGAATGACAATTAAAATGCATGAAGGATCATTTTTAGATTACATGCATTAACGCATTATGGGGGTATTACGGAAGAGACCGATCTAGAAGGAACTCCCAAAAATTCGTACCGGAGTACATTTATCTTAAAGGTCCTTCATCTCGGCAAAAGACGAATGTTAATGCATTACGAACATAGCAAGTTGACATATAACATGCATGACATGAATTCATATGATTGATCTCCACTTTACCACTACACTAATTACTAAATTATTACAAATCTCAAGAGCTCAATTAAGCCGATAACTTAAATAACAAATGACTTAAAACAAAGGGAGACAAAAACTTAAGGGCCAAATCGGACAGACCGGGGACCTTTCTGCACACTAAGGAAAACAATTAGTGAAGTTCATGAAACAAGAAGCACAAATTACATACCAATAATGTAAATCGAGAATTAAATTGCATCAAAAAGCAAACAAAACCCTAAATCCGGGACCGAAGCAAACAGAGGAATAAGTATGGATCTTTGAACAAATGGGAATACAAATTATTGGATATGTATGAATTAAAATAGAACTTAATTGAATCAACTTAAAAATCAAGATTTTAAACTCAAAATCTCAATTTTCAAAGTGGAATTAATTCACATGGATTCATCCATTTCTTTTCAAATTAATTTTGATTTGAAAAATTTGGTCTTTAGCTCCAAGTCTGTTTTTTCTCAAAATTAAAGTCAACCCAAAAGGGTTCAACATGCCACTTTCAAACTAACTTTAATTTAAGAAAAATCGTAACTTTAAGTCAAGACCCCATTTTTCAAACCAAAATTAGCTCAATTAGAAATCAAGAAATCAATATAAATCATTTCCAACTCAAAAATCAAAACTTTAAACAAAACACTTAATGTTTAAGTTCAAATTGAATCCAAAAGGATTCCAAGCAAAACAAATCCCAATCATCATTTTTATTGTCTTTTCATGTTCAATCCATGCAATGAACAATTAAAGACAACATCTTTAGTAAGAAAACTAACAAATTGAATTTATCCTCTTTCTTAACCTAAATCTCCATAATTATTCATCAATGAAATTAAAAAGGCTTAAATCTAGTCCAAATTGCTATAAACAAAAGGGAATTAAGCACCGAATTGCCTAAAAGCAACAAAACAGGTCCCATATTGACATAATTAGAAAGAAACGAAGCCCAAAAACGACATGGCAAAGAAATTAAGAGGCAACTAGTATAAATAACTATACCTGAAACGGTGGCGTCTTAGCTCTGCACAACTTTAAGTTCCAAGCCTTCTTCTTCTACCTCGATACAACCCTCTCTCTTTTTGCTTGCAGCGCCACTGCCCTTGCTTCTCTGACTACCAATCACCATTGATTCCACTAGCGTCCATCTTCTGCTTCCTCTCTTTTGCCTTTTCTTGCTTCCTCTCTTTTGCCTTTTCTTGCTTCCTATTTATTGTTTCTCTCTTCTCGAACGACAACCATGCAAAACCACCTTAAGCCACAATTTCAACATTCAAGATTCCATCCAAATTAGCCGATGGAATCACTTGGTTCTTTTTTCGAATGGTTTACTTCGCTTCCCCTTTCGAACCCATGATTCAATTTCAGGTAAGCTACCCTTAATCAAGAAACCCCAATTCGATATTTTTCTTTTCTCTTACTCTATTTCCCGTTTCTCTCTCTAGGTTCCTTTCTCTATTGAGAGTGTGTATGAATCTGGGAATTTTGAAGGTGTGTGTGTGTATGCTCAAAACGAAAGGGACTTTTGTGTGTATTTGGTGGTTTTTTGTAAGAGGAAAATCTCTGGGTTTTTTTTGTGTGTGTATGGAGGATTTTTTCAGAGAGGGTGATTGTTCTTAATATTAGAGAGAGAGCTTGGGTTTTTTTTTGTGTATCTGATATGGCCTTTTTTTTGGAGAGAGAAGCTCAGCCTTCTTCCTGGAAGAAAAAGATTCTTGTTCTAGAGAGAGACCGAGTATGTAAAGGTCCCGAGAGAGAGCCTGCATCCATCCCCTTTTCCATTTTTCCTTCCCTCCTTTCTGCTAACAGCTTTTTTTGTCTCTTTGTATAGGTCAAGATTCAGATAAGGAAGAGGGATAAACACTAGGAGTGGATGAGCTGGTTGAGGACGTGTCCTCCAGGTGCTTTCTGTTGTGTGTGTTTTTTAATTAATTAATGAAATTGGATAATCTTAGCTACCTTGGGTTGTTGGGGAATTGCCTGCAATGTCCCTTATTAATTTAAATGTATGCACTGCCTTGTATGATTATGTAAAGATCCTAATAATCTGTCAACTAAATGATGCATGGTTTGCACTCCAAATCTCCAATATGGTTGCTAAACAAAGGGTATATGCTTGTGTGCTTTGGATGTATGGTGTGTTTTTTGTTATTGGAATGCTTAGTGTGTGCATTTTCTAATACTAAGTGAAAAATGCATGCTGCTATGACAAAAAAAATGCATGTTTGATGAATGAGCTTGCATGCCTAAATTTTAAATGTCTAGCTATGTTTAATTGTTGCTGTTTATTGTGCCATAATGCATGTCTACATGTGAAAATGTGATCTGAAACTAAATGTCAAAATGGAAGAGAAAGAGTGTAATACAATGCTATTGAAATACTTTAGTCCAATTGCTTGAATGGCTATTGTCCTGCTCTCGAATTTGTTGTTGCTGATTCCTTGATTGCTTCATTTCCTTGATTTCTTTATGCTTGGCCTTAGTTAAACTGTTGGTGCACTTGTTCATGCTTGAATCTTTGCTGTCTAAACTAACCACATGCTTCTTAGCTAAAGAAAGCCAAGTAATAGTGAACTTGTAGTTTGCGAATACATTTCTCTGATGAAAATGTATGTTCTGTCTACCCTTGGGATTTGGTGTGCTAGTTCATGGGCCACCACAGTTGTAACCCTCTGCTTATTCGCAGCAGCAGAATGCTGTTTGGTGTAGAGTAAAATTGTTTCACGGTATGTAACTAAGCCATAGTTTTCCGTCGCACCAACAGCAAAGTCAGGTATAGCAATCATATCCAATTGGGAAGAGAGTAAGGCACAACAAGGTATTCTTTGTGCAACTCAAGTGTCTTCACAACAAAATATATAGAGCAAATCTCCCTTGATTTTGCCTCCCAACTTGAAAGTTTACCCATACTTTGATCTCATCCGATGTGGGACAATATGTTATGCAATGCAGCGATTTAAAAGAAAGCTTATTTTGACTGAATGAACATGCATTTACCCAATACAAAAATACTAAAGCTATTATGCTGGTTTGGATGCAGGAAATAGGGAAATGGGAGCACTCTCAAGACAAGCCCTGTCACCAATTTGGAGGACCAAAGTTGAACCATTTTGTTGTTTTGTTGTTTTATTATCTCCTTTATTTAATGTAAAAACAAGTAAATTTAATGGAGAATGAGTTCTTGTTCTCCCCAAAATTTAGCCTTTCTTTTATTAATGCTATGCACATGGTTGATATGATATGCAAAAAACTAAAGCAATGAAGCAATGGATATGCACAATGCGATTTCTATCAAATGCTCTCTTATGCACTATCTATAATATATATGCGAATGCAGTTTTAGTGAAAAATGAACAAATCTATCATGTAAAATAAAATCCATTTTTTGTGATTTTTCCAATTTCTATTTTTTTGTATTATTTTGGTATCTATAAATAAAATAAGGCATGAATGAAACTCTTTTTGTGATTTTTAATTCAAAGTATCATTACTAAGATTATCTAATGGAAATGCAATCCTAGTTATGCAAATGTCCTATTATAAACCTGAGTCGGGCCTGTGCTACATGACAAAAATGCAAAAATGCTAATTTACAAGTCAAAGCCATAAAATATGCAGAAAATGCGAAAAGGCACAAATGCAACAATATTAAAGTATTTTTTACTTTTCTTAAATCTGGAATGCAATCTACCAAAGTCTAATATGCTAAAATAAACATGTTAATTTAAACTAGCAATGAATTAAAAATGACCAAAATGCCCCGCCAATGTGCAAATGACCAGAATGCCCTTAGGTGACCCTAATGCCAATTAAGAAATAAATTAACCTGAATTAAAGGATATAGGACAAAAACGGGTGTCTACAACGTTGCTTAGTTGGACCAATCCCAGAGCCTCCATCTTGTTTCAAAGACCAATCAGCTACTGCCAAAAAGGTCAAATCTTTCCTCTTTACAATTTTGTTTATTTCTGCCTTGTTTTTCTCTGCTGCAATCTTACTGTAAGTGCTCTGCTTAGGTGAATTGGGAAGCAACGTGGTGAGTAGCTGTGAAGTTGCATTGCTCTTGCTCAGCATGCATTGTTCTTGATGCTGTAAACGTTGTCTGTTGATCACTGAAATGGGCTAATTTGTGGTTTTTGCATAACCAGGATTATGAAAAGGAAATTAGCATATCTGCTGCACTCCTACGTTCTGTCATTGAATTGGTCTTGAATTGCTTTTGAGAAATGAACACTGTTGTTGCATGCTTTAAGTCTGAAATTGTGATTGTTTGCTTGCTACAAATGCGATGATCTTTTTTATAAATTGACATGGATGCTTGATGGTCGGTTCAGTATGCAAAAGATTGTAACATGTGATGTATATGCTACCATGTGTGCAAGAGTGCCTATATGTGAGGTAATTGAAACTGATATGCAAAAAGGCTTAAATTGCATTGAAAATGTTTCTTCATGAAAATACAAATGTTTGGTACTCTGTTTTTTTCCTTTTTTGTTTTCTGGCCTTTATGAACTATATGCCATGGATCCTATAAATGCATGTATTAGTGACTGCAAATTGCGGAGCTGCAGAATGGTGTTATATGGTTATGTGGAACCTATAATTGAACTGAAAATGCCATGAATGTTGTGGAAATGAGTGTGACATGTATATGTTGCAAATGTGATGATATGCCTGAAACTGATGCTTGTAGGAATGAGATGTTAAATTAGACATGATGAAATAAAAAAAAATATTGTGAACGGATAATACTAATGTGTGCCAAACTAAAATCCTATATGAAATGCTTATGGAATGCGACTGTCCTACTGTATGCTTTAAAATATCTAACGTTAAAAGTGCAATGCTATGAGACTCGATGTTCATGACCAGTGTAATTGGAATGCAAGTGTGTATGCTACCAAATTGGATGTGTATGTGATTGTGAATCCGCAAAAATGAAACTATGATCATATCATTGTAAGGTGCTCTGAAATGGAAATATATGAATGCTCTGTTTTCTTGTATGCAGGCTGTCTACAGAACTGAGTTCAGTCTAGTCAGAGTTACTTGGACAGGGACATTGCTTGGAGAAAAATGGGCTAGCCTGGACTAAGCTCTGGAGAGTGCCGAGAGATATGGGCCTAAAGAGAAAAAAAAAAAAAGGAATTTGGAAATTCCTTTTTGTATTTTTTGTAACTGTGAATAACCATTTTTGTTTTTTTTTTTTGTATTTCTGTAACTATGTGAACTAAAACCTGGAATGAAACTTCTCTTCTTCTTTTTTTTGTAATTTTTAAGTGACAGAATAAAAGAGAAGCTTATTTTGTTTTTTTAACTCTCTAACTCTCTAACTCTCTAATACAAAAATGCAAGAGTATTCCTAGTAAAATGGGAGAAATTGGGTCACCATTAACCATTAGAGGCCCAAAAGCAAGTCCAAATGCCAGCTGAAATGGCTAAGCCCATTGCCCAAATGCAAGCCCAAAAGTCCAAGATCCCAAAATGATCCAAAATCAAATGATTAATAAGAAAGAATTGGCCTAATTTAAGAAATAAAGTTCCATTAAAAGGATGGATGCAAAAGATGTTATGCAAAAACCTACCTATTAAACTAAATGTGCTATGCAAGATGCAATCTAACAAAACAATGCAATTTTAACGAAAATGAAAAATACTTTTTTTTATTGTTTTTGGGCTTTTGAACCTTAGATGCAAAGGATAACTAAATATGAATTAGAAAAAGACTTACTAAATCAAGTACTCTACCATATGCTAAATATGGACTACTAATTTACGAAAATGCGTTAAGAAATTACTAAATACTCTAAATGCTCCTATTAAATCGTTTTGAAACAAAATAACTTAAATTAAAGGATATAGGACAAAAAAACTATCGAGAAGTGTGCAAAGAAGTGATTTGTGTACTTTTTGAGAGTCAGAAAGCGTGCAAAGACATAGACACCCGTTTTATTAGTAAAAGATCTTAAGAGCTCCTTCAGAGAAATCGTTTTCCAATTCTTCCTTAGGAGATTGCATTTCGACCATCCTTTGACTTTCATGAACTGTCTTCAAATTCATTTTTTAATATCATTCAGGAACTGTCTTCAGATCCATCTTCGTGAACTGTATTCAGATTCACTCTTAAATACCTTTTAGGAACTGTCTTCAGAACCCATCTTCGTGAACTGTGTTCAGATTCACTCTTAAATACCTTTTAGGAACTGTCTGCAAAACTCATCTTCGTTAACTGTCTTCAGATTCACTCTTAAATACCTTTTAGGAACTGTCTTCAGAACCCATTTTTGTGAACTACCTTCAGTCTCTATCTTAAAATCTTTCAGGAGTTGTCTTCAGATCCATCTGAGAGCTGTCTTCCAGCACATTTGAGGAGATTGTCTTCCAATCAATTTCGAATTCTGAAAATCTTCCTGAAAAATCGTCTTTCGATTGACTTCTGAATATCTAAATCTGATAAACCTTCTTCTGATTAGCTTTTGAAAATCTATTTCTAAATAACAGGTGCATCTCTTAACAAGATCATCTTCTGAAACCTTTTCGAGAAAATATCTTCTGGTGTACTTTTTAACAGGATCGTCTTCCGATCAACTTCTGATAATTTTTGAGAAACCACCTTCTGGTGTACTTCTTGACAAGATCCTCTTCCGATCAACTTTTGAAAACTCTTGAGAAACTATCTTCCGGTGTATTTCTTGACAAGATCGTCTTCCGATCAACTTCTGAAAATTGTTGAGAAACCATCTTCTGGCGTGCTTCTTGACAAGATCGTCTTCCGATCAACTTCTGAAAACTCTTGAGAAACATCTTCTGGTGTACTTCCTGACAAGATCGTTTTCTGATCAACATCTGAAAATTCTTTCTAGCAAACCATCTTCCGGTGTATTCCTTAATGAGATTGTCTTCTAATCAACATCTAAAAATTCTTTCTAGCAAACCGTTTTCCGATGTTTTCCTTAATGAGATTGTCTTCCAATCAACATCTGAAAATTCTTTCGAGCAAACCGTCTTCCGGTATACTCCTTAATGAGATTGTCTTCCAATCAGCATCTGAAAATTCTTTCTAGCAAACGAGCTTTTGGTGTATTCCTTAATGAGATCGTCTTCCAATCAACATCTGAAAATTCTTTCTAGCAAACTTTCTTCCGGTCATTTTCTGAACAAGATCGTCTTCTGATCAACTCTTAAAAACTTTTTTGAGAAACTGTCTTCCGGTGTACTTTTTATAAATTCTCCTAGAAACCATCTTTCAGATAGTCTTTGATTATCTTTTGAACATTACTTTCTAAGAAAAATCTACTTCTGGTCACTGTTTCTTCTTCTTGATTTTGATATGTTGAACTTCCTCTGACTTCTCCTGTTTCTTCTCCTTATTTGTTTGAATGCTTTCTCTTGTCTCTGTCATGCTTATTTCACTCTTTGGATCCACTTCTTTCACTTGCTCCCGGGTCTGTCTCTTTCCTCTTCTTGACTCCTTATTTTCTTGAGCTCTCTTTCATTTCCTTTTGATCCCTTTTTTTTGCCCGCACTTGTTTGACCTGTGTTTACAAAGCTGTGATTTCTGATGTCCTCCACCGTTAAGTTTTTCACTTCCTTCTTCTTTGCTTCTAGAATGTCCCAATGGCCTCCTCTCCAATGATCCCAATTTCCTCTGTCTTCCGCCATGTGATGTTTGATCATCTTTTTTTTCAAGACTCTGACTCCTTCCTTTGTGAATTCTTGTTCATGGATGATGATGAATTGTCCCAATGTATGCGAGTATGCATGAATGCAAATGTATGTATAAAGAAAGACGAATTGATTAAGAAAAGTGATATCTTGTTAACTG
Organism: Corchorus olitorius; assembly: GCA_001974825.2. Taxonomy (NCBI): domain Eukaryota; kingdom Viridiplantae; phylum Streptophyta; class Magnoliopsida; order Malvales; family Malvaceae; genus Corchorus; species Corchorus olitorius. The sequence goes on along the minus strand of AWUE01010791.1, from coordinate 15,924 downwards.
CCCTTGTTTTACCAGTGTCTCTTTGATGAGCTTTCTTGCTTCGGATCTATTATGAGTGACTTGAGTTAAGTAGACTCCATTGCCCCATTCTTGGTACCATTTTCCTTGCCAACTTCCTACAACATAGTTTAATTCAGAAGTCAATATTCTCATATGTATTGATCATGTAGCAGAATCTTCTTGAAACATGACATGATTTAAAATGATCCCACAAGACATTGCCCTTTTGCCCCTGAAAAGCATTTTATGACTTTGCTAAAAATGCCCCACATGTTGCCCCACTAAAAGAGACTTTCTCAAAAGATTTGGTGACCACCACTTAGAAAACTTTCCCGTCTGATATCCTTGATTTAACCTTCTTCCTAGGCTCACAAATGGAATGCAAATCTTTTGCAAAACACATTTTCAAAACATTCTCAATTTGTTATTCGTCTCAAAATGATTTGTGTCAATACTAGTTATTGGAGGGCAACTGTCGAAAAGGTTTATTTTGGTCTGTCGATTGGTCTTGATAAGGCTGGAATATTTGATAACTTTGTCAACTCTTATCATTTGAATTAATGCTTATTTCTGTAATGGAGGTCTTATTTCTCTAACTGTTTTAACAGACTTTGTGAGACTTTGAGAATTCCCATTCCTGCTCTAGATTGCCCTTTTTCGGGTTTTCACCCTAGAGTTTTATCATTCTTTTTTATTTGATTGATTATTTTGATTTTTTTTGAAATTTTTAATTTTTTTTTTACCCTCACCATGCACTTGCATTTGAAAAACTTTTTGAAAACAATTTTCTCTAAAAACCTTTTTTTGAGAAAAACGCTTTTTCTTTTGCAAAAACAATATCTACTTTAGGAATAATCCCTTCAACTTCAATATCCTGACCTGATCAAAAATGGACTTTATTAGGCACGTAATGTGGGATTGGGTTAGGGGTGCCAAAGAAAGGATTAAAGGCTCAAAATGTGTTTGAGGATGCTTGGATCCAAGGATCACTTTCTTATTTGGATGAAAAGTTCTTTATGCTTTAATGCCATTTCCATTCAAACATAGTTCGTTGCAAGCTTTCGATCTAGACCTGTACATTCATCTTCTTCTTTATTCTGTTTAACCCTTTTTTCTTCGTTTTTGTTCTTCGTTCTTGCTTGCCTGACGCCTCGAATTCACATCCCTTTTTCACTTTGAGCCGCCCTCTTCGGGTTTTCAACTCAAGCCTTCTCCTTTTCCAACCTTCACTCAAGCCGCCCTTTTCGGGTTTTCAACTCAAATGACCCCCAACGGATCCAAGCCGCCCTTTGCAGGTTTTCAACTTGGACCCCTCCTTTTATTTACTTCTCTTTTTCCAACCTCTTTCTTTTTTAGGCCAAGTTTTTTTTTTCTTTTTTTCGAGTTGAATGCGAAGGATGTCCTGTTTTTGAACTGCGATTTCTGCTTTTTCTTTAACATCAGCCACACTGTGAATTCCCTTGCTTGCTTGAGCAACCGCTTATACTTTTGGGACTCTGCTTGATCGTTTTTGTTTTCCTCCTGATTTTCACTTGTTTTTATTTCCTTTTTGGCATGTACTATTATTGCAATGGGGTCTTTGATGATCTCAGATAGCATTTTCTCCATTGATTCATTCTTTTTTTTTCTAAGAAGTTCTTATTCTTCTTATTTTCTTTTTATTCACACCATCCCAATTAGTGTGCTTGGGTATCATTTTCCAATTTGCAACAAACTCTTCTTCTTTACCTCCGGTCTGGAGGGCGATCCTTGATCAGGGTTGATTCGAAAGAAAACTCATAAGGCTCAAAGGGGACAACAATGGATAATTTTTTGCAAGTGACGGGATAAGAAAGAAGGCCATTTATCATTTCAGACCTGGAAATTTTGATGAAAGGCGACTCTTAAAAACTCAAAACCTTTTTTGAAAACTCATTTTTGAAATCTTTTCTTGAAAACAATTTTTTGAAAAACCTCTTGTTTTGACAATTTGAAAATCTGTGCAAGCACATGATGTTGCGATTCAATTTCTTTTTTTCATTTTTATTCTTTTCTAATGGGAATTCAGTGATTGATGTCATCTGCCTCCATTCCATTGAATGACCTCTTTATTGATGAACATGAGCCTACTAAATATTGCCCCTCTACTAATCACAAGGGTGATAAAGGTGTCTCAATTTGAAAAGGTGTTGCTTGGGTGGGCTTATTTCATTTCTGAACTAATTTGTCTTCTCAAGGCCTTAACGTTATTTGAATTCAGCCTTTTGAGAAATTTGCTCCAAGGAATAGGAAGATCTCAATTTGCCTCAAATTCAAATTGGTTTCTGTTTATACCTCAATTTACAATTGAGGGTAAATTGGTCTTCACATAAATAATATTAAGATGTGTGGTCAAAATCTTGAGTCATGTAGATCATCTTGGTAAAATTTCACCTTATTCTGACATCGGTGTAAAAACTTATGCACAGTTTTCAGTTAAGGACAGTTTGGGGAGGAAAGCCAATTTCACTATGAAAACATGATGATTTTTGGCTAAGTCTTTTCCTAATGTCATATTAAGTTGATTAAGCCATGTTGGTGAAATTTTGGCTTATTCCGACTTCATTTGCAACTTTTGCTTTCTTTTCAGTTAAGGACAAGAGGCTTTGTCACTCCGATTTAAGCCATTTTCTTAACTAAGTATTATTTTTATAATTTAATAAGCTAAATATGACTAAGTAAAGATAATTTCGTGGCCTTGAGGATAAAAGTCCAAGTCCTGATGTCCGAGGGCCACTTCTTAGTCAAATTAGTTGATTTCAGCACAAAGGAAGCAACAAATCCATGCTGAATTACCACAGGAAGAGGGAGAAATTGTCCATCGTCCATCAAGAAGGAAAATTGCCATCCTCCATCAAGAAGGAAAATTGCCAGCCGTTGTAAGCAATCAGAAGAAGAAGGAACCTTCATTGCACCTTCCTAGAAGCTGTCATCTCCTAAGGAGGAGGAATTCGCCTTCTTCTGCAAGTCAAGCCCATTAAATGCAAGGCCCATGCCGCCCCCTATATAAAGGGATCAATCCCAGAGCTTCAGACAGATATCACTCATCTCACAAATCAGCTCCTGCAGCTACAAACTTGCTCCGTGCAAAAAACCAAGCTCCGTGCTTTTTCTCTTGTTCATCACAAGTTCTTACTCGTTCGTCAATATTTTCTTTTTTCAATCCTGTCTCCGGACACCCAAACACTCTTTTAGTGTTTTTTCCTTGTTTCAATTTTGTCTCTAGAAATAAATACTGTACACATGTTTCTCTCTCAGCAATAACAATCCGTTGTTATTTTTACTTTCAAATTCAATAGAAGAGATCTTACAAACGGCAATTCAGGAAGACATGTTGTTGCAGATCCAATTTTTAAAATGCTCTGGTGTGACTTTGATCCAGTCCCCACAAATCGCCCTGATCTTTCAATCTGCTGCTCCGCGCACCAGATCTAGTTTCTACAACCTCTTTGTCAATTTCAGCAAATTGACTGGCACGCCCTTATGCTTGTCATAAAATTTTTAACGCGAAAACTCCCCAAGAGATCTTTGGCGCAACATCTCGTTTTGGATGCCCAGTGGGACACAACAACACTTGTCTTCTCTCTCTGGCGGCCTCAGGTCTCTTTTCTCCTCTCTCAAGTCGGCGATCACTGACTCCTCTCCTCTCAGTCTCTCAACAAGGTGCTCGCCACACTCAAGGTCTACACCAACACACTCCCCTCGACGCCGTGGAGCAGGACAAGAAAATCAATCTTTCCTCCTTCAATGCCTCTAGGGTTTGCTTTCTTTACTTTTTCTTTTCCTTTTATTTACTTTTCCAGTTTTACTAGTGGCAAACATGCCGCCAAAGGCTGATGAAGGAAATTCAAGCCATGGCATGCAAACCAGAAGCAAAGTCGTGGCTGATCCTTCACAATTACCTTTAGACCCTGATTCAAAGGTCCTGCTGCAATACCTCACAGAAGCCATGAATGAAATTTCTTTGGCACTGAACAGAGAATGCATCAGCTTATGGTATCAATGGATCAGATGAATAGATCTCATAACCAACTTAAGGAGGCTAATGACTCTCTTAAGGAGCAGATGATACAAGATCGATAAAACATATCATGGCTCAGATTGGTCTAGTGGAAGATAGACTCGGGGGGCAGATCCAACAAGTAGCCCAAGAACAAAGGCATGTTAATCTCCCTACACTTCTTCCTCCACCTGTGGCGCCACTTAACAATAATGGTGCCAATCAAGTGAGAGTTGCACCCCAATTTGATGTTGCTGGTAATAACAACTTACCACCTCCTAGGGATGGAGCAGTAAGAGGTGAGAATGAAGCTGAACTCATCCCTGGACATCAAGAGGCTGCAGATAACGTCCCTGACAATGTTGAAGAGGAGGTCAACAATGTTGATTCTCGAGTTGTAGCCTATGTACCACCTCATGTGAGAAATGGCAATGACAATGGCACAAGGAATGGTCACCAACGCTGATCGGTCGTCAGCAAATCATAAAAATAAATTCCCAACAAATTCCTAACTATAGTAGATAGGGCAAGTAGGGGTCGAACCCACAGAGAGATAGGTTATTTATCTTTTTCTTAAATCAAACAAATAAATTAAAGAGAATTTTTTATAGTGAAATTTAACCTAATCTAATTAACAATTAAATTAACTAAGAAAACAATCAAGAAAATTAAAGGAAACAATTGATAAGAAAGCAGTGAATAATCAAGAAAACAATTAATAAAAACCTCCAACATAGAATTAATATCCCTCTTGACAATTATAACATGGATCATTGATATCTAATAATTATGAAAACGAAGAATAGCTTGTCGGAATTAATTCCTAAATTACCTTAATTAGATAAGATTACCGGTTAAGGCTTAAATTACCCTTATTGCTAACATAACAAATCAATTATCGGTTAAGGCTTAAAGATTCACCAAGAAACAAAGCATTAAGAACTAGTAATTTATACAAGCACAAAGAGTAATTTCTCACTCAAAGTCCCTAATTTCCCTTGGAAGGAGTGGTTAATTCTCAACCAATTGCTACAAACAACCAAGCTTGGACTATTAATCCTCGACTTGATCTAGCTAATGCTAACTTAATTTATCAAGAAAGTGTCGGCTCAATCCATCAAAACAAGCAACATAGAATTAAAACAGAGATCAAAGGAATACTATATAAGCACAAAATCTCACCAATATATATGTCAATAGATCAATTAAATTCTACATTGGAGTTAAGAAAAGGATTACTCACTCATGAATTGAGTGAGCATCCAAAGAATAAGAAGAAAAACTTATCTTATGGATGGAAGAAGAGGGGCGCGGCGGCACAGAAGCTTTTTGTCCTCCAAATCTTCAATAATTCTACCAAATACAATTTCTAGATCTATATGTGTGTGTGTGTGTTCTAAAAACCTAGACCTAAGGTGCCTATTTATAGTGGAAATAACCCTAGGAATTCCAATCCTAACTTGGAAATGAGTTTAGGACGGTTTAGGGTCTAACTTGGAGTCCAAATTAGATTAAAAGTCATCCTAGAGTAGAATCCAAGTTAAAATAGGATCCTGAAATTTTGCTGAATTCGTGCAGGAACTTCGACGGCATTTTCGGGCATGAAGATGACAGAACTGGGTCTTGGACTTCAAAGGAAAGTTGTAGCTCTCGGAGTTAGCTTTCCAACGAGTAGTCATGGGCTTCAATCGAAGGTCTGAGCAGAAAGTTATGAGTTTTCTACCAAAACTGCGCCCGAATCCTAATCCTGTTAGGACTAGAATCGGGAATCTACGGGATTTGGATATTTCCTTGGATTTAGGAGTCATTAATTGGGATTTTAATTCCAATTAATTATTCATATGGGCTGAATATCTTCCCATATAAAATATCCATAAATACCAAAGCAGGGTTTGTCCATGGTTTGTCTTCAATTAAAGCTCCAATTTTCAATCCTTGCTCCTTGAAATAATTCTTCAAAGTCTTCAAATCTCCAAATAAGTCTTTAATGAGTCTTCAAACACGAACTTCGAATCTTCAAATCTATACTCAAAATTGCTTTGCTAAAATCTGTATAAAAAGTCATCAAAATAGCTCCAAAAGAAGTGAAAAATAACAATTTCTCAATTTCTCATCACTTAAGAACTTAAAACACAAATATCATCAAAATGGCATATAATGAAGCATAAAAAGATCCAAAAACATAATAAAATAGCCATAAAAATAGGGTTGTTTTTGGCTCAATCATATTCTCCCACACTTGAACTTTTCAAGTCCCTTAGCAAATCAATGTGTAAGTTTATGAAAAATCAATTTTTCAAAAGATCAATTTGAATTCACACACTCATCAAAGAATCAATTCAATCATGAAATCAAAATAACAAAGAATAATAATAATACTAAATTCAAAAATCAAGACATAACAAGTATCATCATTCTTAAGTAGCCATAATCAAAGTAGTTTTAATCACTTACTATTTTTCACTTTCTATAACTACTTCTTTTTATAAGCTTATGTTTTCCTCTTTTTCTCCATTACTCAAAAGATTGTAGTGCCATAGATATACATCAAGGGTCATTGTGGGTTATAATAGATTTTCGAGGGTAATTGTTTAGAAAATTGAGGTTACTAACCTCGAAGTGTTCATGATTTAGGGGTTACTAACTCCCTTTTGAGGCTACTAGCACTCTAGAAGGACTCCTTCTTTTAATTTTTCAGAGGGACAATATTTCTGCAATTCAATGCCTCTTATCCTCTTTCCAAGGGTTACCAACTCCTTTTGTTAAAGAAAAGAGTGACAACAATGGATTGATATATTTTTTTATAAAGTATGCAGAAATACCTCTTCTCCTTTTGTCATGAGAGCACTTCTTTTTGAAAACGATTTTTTTTTAAAATTACCCTCTTTATAAGTAGTCCCCCACACTTATTCTTGACATATACCAATAACATACTTTCTCAATCATAACTTCAATCAAGATTGAACATAAGTTCTAGAAATAGATAATCACAGAAGCAATTAATAAATAAGATAATATCACAAACTTCAATTATACCTAATTCTAAGAAATCAAACAACATGCTATAACTCAATCAATAAATAAAGCATTATTAAAATTCTAAGCATTCATCAATCATAATCAAATCAATTAATCAATTTATGCATGAAAAATTCAAAAAGTTTTAAGAAAATCAATTTTGAAAAATTGGGGAATAATCAATCCAAAAAGAAACAATTTTCTATCCTAGGTTCTCATGCAAATAATAACTAGCATATGACTCAATTATTCAAGCAATAAACCCTATCAAGTATTCCACCCCCCCCCCCCCCCACCACACACACTTAAAATTCACATTGTCCTCAATGTAAAAGCAAAAATTCATGCGATATCTTACCAAAAATAAAAAACTAAGATTCATGAAAACATACCTGGTGGCTTGATGAAGATAATTACTCAAACAGAAAGGCAATAGAAAATTAAGGTGATAGAATAATAAAACTGGATAGATAGTTTATTAATGAAACTTGAAAAATAAAGACATAAGATAAAGGAAAATTAAAATTAATGCATAAACTAGATAACTAATCCAAAGATGCAGAAAAAATAAATCTTAAATCTAAAAACAAGAAATTGAAATCTAAACCTAAATTGGTTTATGAATAGCCTTCTCCAATAAATTGAAGAGGTCATCTAAATTCCCAATTATATTATTAAAATCATCTCTTAAGCTAGTAATTTGATCACTAATCTCGTTGCATCGAACAAGGAAAGGATGAAGCTCTTCCTCAGCCTCTTTTTCTTGGTTAACCTCTTCTTCCTCTTTTTTATCACAAGAAGCATCACTTGACTCAGAATCAGAAGCAACAATCACAATTTTGTCTTCACCTTGACCATCTATCGGATCCTTGATTTCCCTTAATGGCGATGGAGCCTTGAATTCTTCCACAGTAAAGACAGTTTCAATCGACCTATTTGATGAAGAGGCATAATTTGGATCATGAGTCTGTTGAGGGAAAGGAGCACATCGCATAGGAGGTCTATAGGGTGGCCTATAGGGTTTAGTTTGGTATCCTCCCATCCGAGGCATGGAAAAAGGCCTATTCCAAGGTGCAACTTGAGGTCTTATCCTTCCATTAAAATTCCTTGGTCCTTGGGGATGGTGAAATCGATTCTCATAAGGATGAAACCGATTTCTGAACTCATGCTCAGCTCTAACCTTTGATCTCATAACAGCTTCTTGAGACTTGTTAGCTTTTTCCAAAATAAATTGATAAATCTTCCTAACTTTGAATCCTGGCTTGGTAGCAATTTCTTCTTCAGGTAAAGAGGCAATCATGCTCAAAAGTTCATGGCAGTCTTGGCGCAGAAAGCTTCCTTGAAATTTCTCTCCAAAATACGCGGCTCCAATTTGATAAAATTGGTCCGAAAATTCTTGAATTGAACTTCAAAATCCATGGTGGTGAGCATCGTCGACATGTTCACAAGGGCTAGGGAAAATCACAACCTTCTTGTCGACTTTGAGGGGCGTCGGTGTGCTTGCTTCTTATCGACAATTTTCCTCAAAAAAATTGTCTTCTAGTCGACTTATAGACTTGCTTAAGGCGATAACTCCTTCCAAAGATTCCCTCTTGTCGACTTGCTTTAGTCGACTATTCCCTTGCTCTTTTCCGAAAAATTTCTCCAAGTATTACTCTTGTGATTTGTTGAATTAAAGAGGAGGTAGAGGTGCCTTTATATAGTGATCAAATCCTATTCCTAAGAGATTTTAATTAGAGTAAAAAGTTAAGAATCATACCTGGATTAGGAGTCCATTACCTAATTGAAAAAGGTTGTCATCATCCAAGTTGATTAGGATTCACAATCCTATTTGGAGGAGGAGTGCGCATGAGAGGAGGGAAAATTGCCACGGCACTAAGGCAGCAGCCTTGTGTGCGGACGGAGCGGGGCAGTAGTGGCCTGGCGTGTGGCGCGCGGGGGCCTGCTGGTGTCTCGTGCTCGCGCGGTCCTCGTGCGGCATGGCTCGGTGCTGGAGCGCGGCATGGCTGAGTGAGGTGCCTGGCATGTCCGGCCTTAGCTCGAATGGCTCTATGGTTGCCCGAGCATGGCTGGTGCCTGCCTCGGCATGGCTTGGTGATTGCCGAGCTGTGTCCTGGTGTAGGCCGGTCTTCGCGAGGTATGGCTCGGCCTGGCGCGGGGCATGGCCGAGTCATGACCGGGCTATGGCCGAGTCATGACCGGGCTATGGCCTAGTCATGTCCGGGTGCCACTGAGCCATAGCCGGCCATGCGTAGTCATGCATGGTCCGAGCTTGGTGCTTGGCTCCTAATTTTTTTTTTCCAATTAAATGGAAAAATTTCTTTAACTGCAAAATAAAAATTAAGTTAGAAATTAAAATTATTGGGTTGCCTCCCAACAAGCACTTGTTTAAAGTCATTAGCTTGACTTTCTCTTTTATTCAATTTCCCTAAGTTGGAAGATAAACTGGTTCTTCCAAGATAATTTCCTCAATCCATCCTATGGGAAAAGGTTCAAAGAAAGGTTTTAATCTTTGTCCATTAACTTTGAATTGCGTCTTGGTAGTTGGACTATAGATTTCCACTGATCCATTTTGGTATACTCTTTTTATCTCAAAAGGTCCAGACCATCTTGATCTTAGCTTTCCAGGAAAACCTTTTATTTGTCCTATGAACAGTAAAACCTTTTGTCCTTCATGGAATGATCTCCTTAATATCTTCTGGTCATTAAAAGCTTTGGTTTTCTCCTTATAAATCCTTGAATTTTCAAAGGCTTCATTCCTAATCTCTTCAAGTTCTTGTAAATGCAACATCCTTTGAATTCCAGCTTCGTCGAAGTTAAGATTGCATTGCTTCACTGCCTACCAAGCTTTGTGTTCTATCTCCACAGGTAGATGGCATGGTTTTCCAAACACAATTCTGTATAGGGACATACCTAGGGGTGTCTTATAGGCTGTTCGATATGCCCATAGAGCATCTCCTAGTCGCATACTCCAATCTTTTCTCTGAACATTGACTGTTTTCTCCAGAATCAGCTTCACTTGACGGTTGGATATCTCGGCTTGACCATTGGTTTGAGGATGATATGAAGTAGATACCCTATGGCTTACTCCATATTTTTCAACTAAGGCTTGTACAATTTTGTTGCAGAAGTGAGTTCCATGATCACTGATGAGGGCTCTTGGTATGCCAAATCTATGAAGAATGTTATTTTTTATAAATTTAACCACTGTTCTGGCGTCGTCCTTCTCAGTAGTTGCTGCTTCAATCCATTTGGAGACATAATCCACAGCTAAAAGGATATATTATTTCTTTTCTGATGGAGGGAAATGTCCCATGAAATCAATTCCCCATACGTCTAAGACTTCAACAACGTATACTGGATTTTAAATCATTTGATTTCTTCTCGAAATACTTCCCACTTTCTGGCAGCGTGGACAAGTCTTACAATATTCATAAGAATCTTGAAAGATTGTAGTCCAATAAAATCCGCAATCCAAGATCTTTCTTGCTGTCTTCTTGTGTCCAAAATGGCCTCCGCTTTCGTCAGTATGGCATAACTTCAGGACTGATTGAATTTCATTATCAGGAATGCATCTTCTCATTACCTGATCAGAACCACATCTCCATAGATATGGGTCATCCTAGAGATAATACTTGGCATCACTGATGATCTTCAATTTCTTCCCTTTGCTTAGATCCGGAGGTAGACGTCTAGTGACCAAGAAATTAACAATGTCCGCATACCATGGAAGTTGAGAAACGGCGAACAAGTCTTCCAAAGGTAGCGCTTCATTGATTGCAGTCTCTTCGTTGTTGCCTTCAATTCTGCTTAGATGATCAGCTACAACGTTTTCTGCTCATTTCTTGTCCTTAATTTGGATATCAAATTCTTGAAAGAGCAATAGCCATCGCATAAGCCTAGCCTTTGCATCTTTCTTCGCCATTAGATATCTTAATGCAGCATGATCGGAATAGAGTATCACCTAGGATCCCGGGATGTATGAACGAAACTTCTCCAAAGCAAAGACAACGACAAGCATTTCTTTTTCCGTGGTGGTGTAGTTCTTCTGAGCAGCATCCAGAGTTCTTGAAGCATAGTAGATAACATGAGGTACCTTGTCTACTCTCTGACCTAGAACAGCTCCAATGGCAACGTCACTTGCGTCACACATTACTTCGAATGGTAGTTTCCAATCTGGTGGCTTCACAATCGGAGTGGTGGTGAGGGCAGTCTTCAATTTCGAATGCTTGTTTGCAGTCATCTCCAAACTCGAACTCTACATCTTTCTGAAGTAGTCTACACATCGGTGCCGAAATCTTTGAGAAATCCTTGATGAATATTCTGTAGAATCCAGCATGGCCTAAGAATGATCGGATATCCTTGACACATGTTGGGTATGGCAGGTTCTGAACTGCATCAACTTTGGCTTTGTCGACTTGCATCCCTTCTTTGGATACTACATGGCCTAGAACGATGCCTTGTTCTGCCATGAAGTGGCACTTCTCGGCATTTAACACCAATTTGGTTTCAACACACCTTTTCAGGATGAGTTCTAGGTTATGAAGGCATTGATTGAAGTTATCTCCATAGACAGTGAAATCGTCCATGAACACTTCCATCTTGTCCCCCACATAATCTTGAAAAATGCTCATCATACATCTTTGAAAAGTTGCAGGTGCATTGCATAAACCAAAAGGCATTCTTGTATAGGCATACGTACCGAATGGGCATGTGAAGGTGGTCTTCTCTTGGTCTTCAGGTGCTATTGGAATCTAGAAGTATCCTGAATACCCATCCAGAAAACAATAGTAGGCTTTGCAGGCTAATCTCTCCAGCATCTGGTCGATGAATGGCAATGGGAAGTGGTCCTTCCTTGTAGCAGAGTTCAGCTTTATGTAGTCGATGCATACTCTCCATCCATTTTGCAGTCTTTGAGGAACTAGCTCTCCATCTTTGTTTTCCACGACAGTGAATCCAGACTTCTTAGGTACTACTTGAACAGGGCTGACCCATTTACTATCTGATATAGCATAAATGAGACCGGCTCCAAGTAATTTAAGCACTTCCTCCTTGACGACTTCAGCAAGGTTCGGATTAAGTCTTCTTTGTGGTTGTCTAATAGGAACTGCATCATCTTCAAGTCATTGTGGTTGTCTAATCCTATGCATGCACACAGTAGGACTTATTCCCTTGATATCAGCAACAGTCCATCCGATGGCTTCCTTGTATTCTTTCAAAACTCTGATGAGTTGTTCTTCTTGTAAATTATTCAATTTACTTGAAATAACAACGGGTAAAGTCTCTTTGTCTCCAAGGAAAGCATATTTAAGGCCTTCAGGTAGTTGTTTGAGCTTGACTTCAGGTGGTTGAATGATGGATGGCAGGGGTGTTGGCGTTGGCTCCAAACTGATGTAGGAAATTGATACTTTTTCTTCAACAGCAGGTGATGTCTCCAATTCTCTGATGGTTGCAGCTACATCTTCTGGCGTCAGGATTTCTGCTTCTTTGATTTCTTCTTCGTCCAGGCTTTTTGCAAGAACTAGTTCAAGCTCATCTTCACATTGAAGTGACTGAACTTGTTCAGAGCAAGCTTCAATTGCATCAATTGCACAGATGGAATGGATTTCTGCAGGAGTCTTCATGGCTTCATTTATATCGAATTCAATGGCTTCACCATCAAATTTCATGCTGAGTTTTCCATCTTTCATGTCAAAATTTGCGCTGGCTGTTGAAAGGAGCGGCCTCCCTAGCAGCAACGGTAGGTGCAGTAGATGAAGATCATCTTCACTCATCTTCAGGACATAGAAATCTGCAGGAAAAACAAAGTCTCCTATCTGCACTAAAACATTCTCAACTAAACCTTCAGGTTTAATGTTAGTTCTGTCAGCAAATTGCACAGTAAGATTAGTTTCAGTCATATGTTCTATTTTCAATTGGGAATAGATATGAAAAAGGCATTATATTAATTGAAGATCCAAACTCACACATAGCTCTTTCTTATCTTTTCTTTTCCAATTTTACAAGGAATTGAAAAGGATCCTAAGTCTTTACTTTTATGATGCAATTTTCTCTGATAAGCAGCAGATATATTTTCATTCATGTAGGTCATATTTTTCAGAAAATTTTATTTTAGCAGTGCATAATTCTTTAAGAAAAGAAGCGTACCTGGGCACTCTTGCTACCTCATTAAGTAAAGGAATATTTACCTCTAAATTCCGAAGTGAATTGAGTGGTTGTGCAAACCTTTGAGGAAACGGTGGTGGTCCGTAAATGGTCTCCATCTTCTTCATCCCTTCGAATCTTGATATAGGTGGAGAAGCTCTTGGTGATGAAGTAGATTGCCTCTTCTTGGGTTCGGCTGGAGTCTCCTCTTCTCTGGTTACTTGAATTTCAGGTACAGCAACTGGTAGTGGTTCGGTAGAGAAAGCAGGCGCTGGAGGCAGTGAAAACGCAGGTGGGAGTGGTATGTCAGGTAATTCCATGTCTTGTGCTTGCCACGGTTGAATTTCCTCCATAGACTTGATTCTGTATCCTCTTGTATTTTCATTCACATATTTTTGCGGTGCATATGAACGATTTTGAATAGAAGCTTGCTGGTTACTTATGTAGTCGGTAAACATCTTTGCTAGACTTCCAAATTGAGCAGTCAATGAGGATATGGCGTTTTTAGTGCTATCCATAAATTTCTTCATCTCCAAATTTGATTCTGATCCTTTGGATGATAAATCTTCCTTTATATAGAACTGATGGAAGTTTTCTGTCATGGTGTTGAGCAGCTTCCTTGCTTCTTCAGGTGTTTTGAGTGTAAGGCTTCCTCTGCTTGCAGAGTCAATATATGTTCGATCTTCACAGAGTAGTCCATCATAAAAATTCTGAATTAGAAGTGCTTCACTCAAGTTGTGATAAGGGCAACTCGCTCAAATCCCATTATATCTCTCCCAGTATTGATGCCACTTCTCGTCAGGTGATTGTTGACAAGAACTGATTCTTTTTCTGACAACAGCTCGCTTCGCTTCTGGAAAATACTTGTTTAAGAATGCTGTCTCCAATTCCTTCCATGAAGTTATGGATTTTGGTGTTAGGCTCACAAACCAACTCCTTGCTTTTCCTTCAAGAGTGAGTGGAAAAGTTCGAAGTTTAGCTTGTTCTTCAGGCATCCTAGTGATTGCAGCACACTTGATAAAAAAACCTTGTAGATGCTCAAGAGGATTCTCTTGAGGCTCTCCTTGAAAAATCGGCAACATACGGATTACTCCTGGCTTCAGTTTGTACATCATATCCAAGGCTGGATAATCAATACAGAGGGGCGGCACTTTACAGTTGAAATTCAGCTCTCGTAACGAACGTGGTTGCTCCATTGAAAATTTTTCCTACAAAATAAAAGAAGATCAAGTGCAAATTGAAATAGAAAAAGAAAGAGAAAAGAAAAATAAAACGCAATCTCCCCGGCAACGGCGCCAAAATTTATGATCGGTCGTCAGCAAATCATAAAAATAAATTCCCAACAAATTCCTAACTATAGTAGATAGGGCAAGTAGGGGTCGAACCCACAGAGAGATAGATTATTTATCTTTTTCTTAAATCAAACAAATAAATTAAAGAGAATTTTTTATAGTGAAATTTAACCTAATCTAATTAACAATTAAATTAACTAAGAAAACAATCAAGAAAATTAAAGGAAACAATTGATAAGAAAGCAGTGAATAATCAAGAAAACAATTAATAAAAACCTCCAACATAGAATTAATATCCCTCTTGACAATTATAACATGAATCATTGATATCTAATAATTATGAAAACGAAGAATAGCTTGTCGGAATTAATTCCTAAATTACCTTAATTATATAAGATTACCGGTTAAGGCTTAAATTACCCCTATTGCTAACTTAACAAATCAATTATCGGTTAAGACTTAAAGATTCACCAAGCAACAAAGCATTAAGAACTAGTAATTTATACAAGCACAAAGAGTAATTTCTCACTCAAAGTCCCTTATTTCCCTTGGAAGGAGTGGTTAATTCTCAACCAATTGCTACAAACAACCAAGCCTGGACTATTAATCCTCGACTTGATCTAGCTAATGCTAACTTAATTTATCAAGAAAGTGTCGTCTCAATCCATCAAAACAAGCAACATAGAATTAAAACAGAGATCAAAGGAATACTCTAACAA
Organism: Corchorus olitorius; assembly: GCA_001974825.2. Taxonomy (NCBI): domain Eukaryota; kingdom Viridiplantae; phylum Streptophyta; class Magnoliopsida; order Malvales; family Malvaceae; genus Corchorus; species Corchorus olitorius. Next base: position 733 of record AWUE01010791.1, on the reverse strand, counting down.
TTATCATATATAAGCACAAAATCTCACCAATATATATGTCAAGAGATCAATTAAATTATACATTGGAGTTAAGAAAAGGATTACTCACTCATGAATTGAGTGAGCATCTAAAGAATAAGAAGAAAACTTATCTTATGGATGGAAGAAGAGGGGGGCGGCGGCACAGAGGCTTTTGTCCTCCAAATCTTCAATAATTCTACCAAATACAATTTCTAGATCTATATGTGTGTGTGTGTTCTCAAAACCTAGACCTAAGGTGCCTATTTATAGTGGAAATAACCCTAGGAATTCCAATCCTAACTTAGAAAGGAGTCTAGGACGGTTTAGGGTCTAACTTGGAGTCCAAGTTAGATTAAAAGTCATCCTAGAGTAGAATCCAAGTTAAAATAGGATCCTGAAATTTTGCTGAATTCGTGCAGGAACTTCGACGGCATTTTTGGGCTTGAAGATGGCAGAACTGGGTCTTGGACTTCAAAGGAAGTTGTAGCTCTCGGAGTTAGCTTTCCAATGAGTACTCATGGACTTCAATCGGAGGTCTGAGCAGAAAGTTATGATTTTTCTACCAAAACTGCGCCTGAGTCCTAATCCTGTTAGGACTAGAATCGGGAATCTACGGGATTTGGATATTTCCTTGGATTTAGGAGTCATTAATTGGGATTTTAATTCCAATTAATATCTTATATGGGCTGAGTATTTTCTCATATAAATTATCCATAAATACCAAAGCTTAAGG
>AWUE01010786.1:0-26721 GCA_001974825.2 Corchorus olitorius | reverse complement strand
AATCGGATCTTTAATAGCTTTTATAATTTTGAAATTTTGTTTGACATTGATCTAATTTAATTTAATAAATCAACCACTAATATTCAACTAGTTTTTTTGGTATCGTTTTATGTTTAGTAATACTGTGTTGTGTCTTATTCTCTACAACTTTGTTAGTAATCTTAGACTTAAGAAATTAATAACATTCACCATTGATAAACTTATTAAGCATGTAAGGTTGCTACATTTCTTGATATAATACTATAGTTTAGCTTTCTAATTAGTAAGCATAAATGAGAAATTTGATAACCAAAATTTCTAAGAATGTAAGTTTATTAAATTAGTTGAAAGTTATCTAAAAAAAATTAGTTGAAAGTAGTATAATGCCTTTTTAATGATCATTATAGTTTTTTTTTTGTAACCTTAAATAAGATCATTACCTTTTTGCTATGTTATTTTAGATCACATTGATCATTCATTAATTTGGTAGAGTTATAGCGAGATATCAATTTTAATTTTACTTCAACTTGCCAAAGATACGCATATATAGTATATAAATGATTTCTCTATCACCAAAAAAAAGGAAGGACATATGAATTAGTAACTAGGAACCAATTTTGTACACCTAATTTTATACTTCCTTATGTTGCATTAAGTTTAGTTATAAGTTATAACCTTATATGGAAATTTGACTTACAGGTCCGGGTATGTTTGGTTGAATTGTGAGATTTTGGAGAAATATGATAATCAAAATTACAAAAAATGTAATAAGAAATATGATAACCAAAATCACAAAAGATGTAAGGTTATTGAATTAGTGGATAGTACTATATCTCTTTTGTGATCATTATAGGTTTTTCAGTAACTTTTGAGAAAAAAATGGCAAATATTCACCGTTGATGAAAGTTTACTAATGTTATTAAAAAAAATAAGGATTGGTAAATACAATTTTAATAACTTTTATAGCATTTTTAGTAAATTTAAGTAATAAAATTTGTAACACTTTATTGATGATAAAAAGGTTACTAGAATTAATAAGTATGTAAGGTTCTTTCAATCTAGATAGTACTATAATGTTTTCCATAACCTTTTAAGTAATTAATCTTAGATAAGAAAATCAGTACTTTACGTATCTTTATAATGTAATGTCATTAAATTAGTTGACAGTACAATACATTTTTTATGATTATTATAACTTTTTCGGTAACTTTTGAGGAAAAAAATGGTAAATCTTCATCATTGATGAAAGTTTACTAATGTTATTAAGAATGTAAGGATTGGTAAATACAATTTTAAAAACTGTTATAGCTTTTTTAGTAGATTACTCAAGTAATTAAATTGGTAACTTTCATTATTGATCATAAAAAGTTACTAAAATTAATAAGGATGTAAGATGACTTTTTTTTGCTACAAAAGCACCAGAAAGTAAAAGAGATGGCAGTAACTACGGCCTCAGGATGCCAACCCCGACCCGGTCTTCAATAAGGATGTATGATGACTTGAATCTAGATAGTACATATAATGGTTTTCGGCAAAAAAAAAATATTAAGAATGTAAGGATTGGTAAATACAATTTTAATAACTTTTTTAGCCTTTTTAGTAGATTACTTAAGTAATTAAATTGGTAACCTTCATTATTGATCATAAAAAGTTACTAAAATTAATAAGGATGTAAGATTATTTGAATCTAGATAGTACTATAATGTTTTCTTAACTTTTATAACCTTTTAATTAAGTAATCGTAAATAAGAAAATTAATCAGCGACCAATATTACTAATAATGTAAGGTTATTAAAAAATAGTAGACTGTAAAATACCTTTTTGGAATTTGGATAACCAATACAAGTTTTTTTAGTAAATTTAGGTAAGAGAATTGATAACTATCTTATTACTTAAGTTACTAAGGATTTAAGGTTACTTAACTTTTTATTGATAGCATCGTAGCCTTTTTAATAACCTCTAAAGCTTTTTTTTTAGGGTTACTTATGTAAGAAAATCAGTATTAATTACTTACTAAAGATGTAAGATATCAATTAAGAATATAATTAAGGTTGTTAAATTTGTTGATAGCATCATGCCTCGGTCCTAAAACGTCGTTTTTTAGGCATCTAATTAAAAAAACATGTCACTCGATAAGTCTCGGTCCGAAAACGTCGTTTTTTTATGCATCTAATAAAGAACATGTCACTTGATATTTGATTAATAATACTATCTATGTAACAACACTGAATTAATTCTAACTAAAGTTATCTAATTAAGCATAAAAGTAATAATAAAATGCAATAGATGTAACATAAAATCAAGAAAAAATATTGTAAGTTTCTTACAACTTTGCCTTAATTGATGTTAAAAAATTTCGAAAGATTTAATTTGAGGTGAAAACGAATTAATTTTGCAAAAGAATATGAAGTCCAAAAATAGAAGGAGAAAGAAAAATCGAGCTTTCTATATTCCAAAAACGATACTTGCTGCATTCAATTAAAAATAAAAAGCTGATTCTCATCCATTTCAAGAGCTTCATAGTGTGAAATTTTAGATAAGTTTCAATTGTTAAACCAATAAATTTTCCTACGTATCATGAATATTGGTGAGAAGTTTTTCAAAAAGAGAAAATGTTTGATAAGTTCTGCCTATAAACTCCCACCTTTACACCCTCCAATAACAGAGTGCCACATCATAAAATTAGAGTTTTGATAAAATTTGGAAAAACTCTAATTTTATGATGTGGCACCTTATTATTGGAGGGTGTAAAGGTGGAGTTTATAGTCAGACCTTATCAAACATTTTCTCCTTCAAAAAAGGGTTTAGAAAAGAAAGAAAATAAGATGAAAAGAGGAAGGAAACAACTTTAAAAGTATTTATTATTCCCTCCCCATTATGGATTAATTAGGATTAAGTGATTTTAATGAGATTTTTTTTGTACAAGTTAGAATGTAGTAGTAGCATTCAAAACTTATTTGACAGCGAACATTATAGTTATTTTGATATAATCTTAAATAGTTTTAAGTAAGAAAATTCATAACTTTTTTTTTTATATAAAAAGTTACTAAAATCATCCAAGAGCGCAATTAGGTTTGTAGAGAGCATTATAGCTATTTTAATACCTTTTATAATTTTTTTAGTAATTTTAGATTACAAGATTAATAACATTCATAGTTGACGAAAATTATTAAAAGTAATAAAAACATAAGGTTACTGAATTTGTTGATAAGACTATAGCTTCTTCATTTTTTTTTTTATAATCTTCACAACTTTTTTTACTAATATTAGATATGAAAATTATACTCCTCATTAAATTGATAAAATGCTACTAAATTTATTAAAGATGTTAGGTTACTAAATTACCTTATACTATAAAAATTTTTATAACCTTTATAACTTTTTTAACAACCTTAAAGAAGAACATTGGCAAATGCCATTATTGATAAAAGGCTACTAAAATTACTAACAGTATAAGGTTAATTACTGAATTTATTGATAACATTCAAAAACCTTTGATAACTTAAATAGCTTTTTAATGAACATTTGATGAGGAAATTGATAATCTTATTCTTATTCTTTTTTTTTTTTTGCATCAGAGATCGATAACCTTCTTAATTAATTAATGTTTAACTTTCGTTCTTAATAGCCATGTAGTTTTTTTAGTAAATTCAAATAAGAAAATTGATAACCTTCCTTCATTATTGAAGATAACCATAATTGTATAATAATTTAAGTTTTTTTTTTCGTTCAATGAGATTAATTATTTCAAATCTCTGTAAACTAAATGACCAGATTTTGATGATTAATTAATCAAAATTTATGAAAATGAAAAGTACGCATGTGTAGAATATATGATTTATCAATTATTAACATACGTGCAGCGCACGTGCTTTAACTAGTATATATATCAGAACTATGAATGAAATCTGTGTGTTTTCTAGCCTCACTACCTTTTGTTCTCTATAATTTCCAGCGTTAGTTTCTGATATTCTAACAGGATGGATACCCTCCATTTCGGAGTCTGCTTCAATTTGCAGCTCCAAAGCAAGCTCTAATGTTGCCTCCACTTCACCAATATCAGGCCGATTATTTCCCATTTCAGAGATACAGCTAAGAGCAATGCGAACAAATATCTTGAAACACTCTGGAGCTATCTTCCCCCTCAGATAAGGATCAATGATTTCATGAATAGTTCCTTTTGTTGCGCAACTACGAGCCCAATGAGCTAGATTTACTTGACCTTCGTTCAATTTTAAATCCAACACTTTTCTACACACAACACTTCAAATAAAACAATCCCAAATGAGTAGACATCAGATTTTTCTGTCAATCCTTGTCCTCTGGCATACTCTAGATCCAAGTAACCCCAAGTACCCTTCACCAATGAATCTATTCTTTCCAAAGCTTTTTTATTGTCAAGGGAATGAATCTTGGATAACCCAAGATCTGAAATCTTACAAACCCAATTTTCGTCCAAAAGGAAATTGGAGCTCTTGATGTCACGGTGGATTACTCCATACTATTTTACTCCAGTATGAAGGTAATGCAATCCACGGGCTGCACCTATGCATATCTCTAGCCTCTGCTTCCATGGGAGTGGGATCATGAGCACCTGCGCCATAGAGATGATCGCGACGTGTCCCATTTCTCACGTATTACACAAGGATCATCTCTCCCCTATCACAGCAGAATCCAATTAGAAATACTAAATTTTTATGGCGCAACTGGCATAGAAAAACAACTTCAGGTGGGAACTCTTTGTATCCTTGTCTTGATGTTGGATTCAAGCGTTCGATAGCAACAACCAAGTTCCCATCATCCATAATTCCTTTGTATACTGTTGGAGCTGGTTGTACAACTAGCTCATTTTCAAGTTAGTTAAATCAGTTATTACTGTTTTTGAAGCTCAAAAATGTCTGCTGGTATTGTTCACACTGGTAAGAGTTTTTGCAGCCCATTTTAACCAATCAAATGCTTTGAGTCTACCTACTTTTCAAGTGGACTTGAAGACTTTGATTAAGCAAGTAGCTGCAGATGCAAGTGGCTCAAATAGAGCTGCTTGCCTTGTATTTCAACCAATGAGAATTCAGCATTTTAACTTTAAGCCGTATTATTAAGTCTGCAATTTTAATCAGTTGCTTCTCTTATCTTTTAATCACATCATTACTTTTGAATCCACTTGTATTGATCGATCTTTGAACAATCTGAATATTAATTAAAGATGATCAAGCTATCAGTTTAAGCTTGAATTTCAATCATTTCTGTTTTTGTTCTTCATTTTCAGTTCAATATTTCCCCTGTTTTCAATTTTTAATCTTTTGAACCCAACAAATGATATCAAGAGCTTAATAGATTTTGTAAGGGACCTTGAAAATGGAGAGCAAAGACAAATCAGAAACATCAAAAACACCAAAAATCAAACCTTACCATATTGAAATATCTTGTTCAAACCTACCCTCACCTCCAATCTTTAAAGGAGAAAACTACCATGTTTGGAGTATCAAAATGAAGACTCATCTGTAGGCATTATGCTTATGGGATATGATTGAGGATGGTCGAGAACCATCACCTCTAGGCCTTGAGTCAGAAGAAGATGTGAAGCAGTATCACATTATTGTGTCAAACAAATTCAAGGCACTCACCATCCTACAGAATTTTGTCTCTGAAGATATCTTCTCCAGAATTATGACTTCCACAACTCCATGGGGAGCCTGGAACTAGCTCAAAGAAGAGTTCCAATGAACAAACAAAACCAGGAAGCAACATCTTATCAACTTGAGAAGACAATTTGAAAACTTCAAAATGCTTGAAGATGAAACTGTGATGTAGTATGCAGACAGAATCATGACAGTGGTGAATAAGATCAGACTTGTAACACCCTAGTAATTTATTGATATTACATTTTAACCATGCCTTATAAAAGTATAAAGTTGAAAGAATCCTATAATTATTGGATTTAAGTGAAAAAATACAAAACTTATGAGGACTTAGTAGCAAAATAGCTTTTACTATAAATATATCTTTTTAGCACCGCCCTAACTATCAGATTAGTTTCCTAATTTCTTACAAAAGGAAAGTGGCAGCTGGTAATAAAGGAAATAGAAGAAAGAAAGAAGTAGAATACACTAGAAGCAAGACACGATTAAGGAAGGAAGAACGACTAATTAAAAGAAAGTTTGCTGTGGGATTTCTTTGTTTTACTGATTGTCGTGGGCTGCTTTGCTTTTGCCAAAGTGAATAGCAACCTTTAAATTGGATTTTAAGGTGAGTTAAGGTCTTTAAATGCTTTAAGATTCTTGGGTTTTATGACTAAAGGTACAAATTAGAAATTGAAGAAAGGAGGAAGGATTGATGACTTACATTTTTAATTGAGTTGGTGAGTATGTATTATTTTTGGGTTGGATTTATGAATTTTACTATAAGAGTTATATATGGTTAGAAAGCTATTCATTTCTACTTTGGAAATAGCTAAATATATTTTGGGTTGTGAGTTATCAAGTGAAGATATGGTTAATTTGGTAAGGATGATTGGAATTGTAAGAAAAGCATACCAAGGGTAATTTCAAAAATTCACTGTATATTCTCTTTCATGGGTTACATGATGATTCTTATAACATTGGAAAGGTCTTGGAGTCTAGTTTCTAAATCCTTTTACGGATCTCAATTTGGAGTTTTGTAGTAAAAGTTATGAATTTTTAAGTATAGTTGAGCTAATTTAGTTGTCAAGTTATATGGTTCTAGAGTATTTAGCTACTTAGAATGCTTTTGTTGCTTAATAGCTTCTAATAGTTAAAATAGATGTTAATATATCATATATATGCTTGTTTTAGGCATCTAAGTGTTTGGGGAACGGCCGTATTAGTAGGTGAAAGGACGTGTTACTTGGAGACAGGTAAGTCAACCTTCACACACTCCCTTTGTTTTTAAAAATATATATGTAAGTTTGTTTTCAAATGAGTAAAAATGTTTATTTATCTATTTTCGTATATGAAAAATGGGATTAAGCATGTGATTATTTTGTTGTATCCTACATAAATGATGAGTATTAGTTTGTGACTTGATGATATTTCTTGTTGAGATTTGAAACGCTTTTGTGCTACTAAAATAGCTATGAGAAATTGTGAAATGTTTTGGGAATGAGATATTGTGTTGGTGAAATATATTCTGGCTATGTTTTGATCCCTTCGGGGATGATCGACTGAGAACATGTTTTATAGACCCTGCCCAGTGGGTTATAATAACTGGAAGACCCTGCCCAGTGGGTTGTGATAATAACTGGAAGACCATGCCCAGTGGGTTGTGATAATAACTGGAAGACCCTGCCCAATGGGTTGAGATAATAACTGGAAGACCCTGCCCAGTGGGTTGTAATAACTGGGAGACGGTTTTGCTAACTGGTTATAATAGTTAGCAATTGTTAATACCAGCCACGTCACGGGTTATATTAGTAACTATAGCCTAAAGAAAGATTCCATGATTTTGGGTATATGGAATAGTATATTGTTTTATAATTTGACAATTTGATGATTTGGTGGTTATGATTTTTAGTTTGGATGATTAATACGAGAGTTTACGTGTTTTGAGATTTATTTGAATATTTATATGCTTTGAGAATTATTTCAAATACTATCATTCCTCACTTGTTTGAAGCATGATTTGTTGAGATTTATTGATAACTCTCTTATAAATTGCACGGAAATGGTTTTATTGATTTATAAATACTTTATGTGAAATTGAAGTATTGTGATGGAATGGCATGAATGAGTATATTATTTTTAAACTGATCTTGATCCGATAGAGTGTGAGCGGGGAAACTTACTGGGCAAGTAGTTGCTCATACGTTTTGCTCTACTGTTTTTTTTTTTTTTACAGATGACTAGATAGGAAAGTGGGGAACTCAGGAACTCAGGGAGAATAGATCATCTCGAGGAGACTTTTTGCGTAGGAGCCTATGACTAGATTAGCTCCCATTAGTACTTTTGTGTATTTTGAAGCTTAAGACATGTTTAAGCATATGCTATTGGAGACCCAAGAATAGTTGTATTAATCCAAAACTTTATAATGATAGATGTATATATTTCATTATAGTTTTTGTGGAGTCTTAAGTATATAAATGATTTTAAGGCTTCATATTATCTTGTGGTATTGTATTGGATTATTTTACACTACTACAAGGTAGTATGGCCGTCTGGCATGTTCCGGTCTCGGGGCGTGACAAGACTCCTGGGTGATAACAATTTTGGAGAAACAAGGGTGGTTGATAAAATCATGAGTTCTTTGCCAGAAAAGTACGAGAACACCATTGCAACCATGGAAATGATTTCAGAAGATGATGAGTGTACTTTGAAGGAGCTGTTGAATGCCATGTATGCAGTTGAGCAGAGAAGAGCCAACAGACAGTTGATAAAGTCAGAAGGAGCAATGGTGGTTCCTAAAGTGAAAGGCAAGGCCAAACAGGATTATGAACCAAAGAGAGACAAGGGAAAGAAGCCAGAAACTAGCAGAGATGGTAGTAAAGAAGAGTTTTCTCCATGTCCTCATTGCAAAAAGACCAATCATGAACCAAAGTACTGCTGGTACAGACCAGATGCCATTTGCAAAGTCTATAAGCAACTTGGCCATGTAGCAAAGGTGTGTAAAAGAAAGAAGAAGAAGCAAGCAAGCAAACCAGGCTCAAGTGGAAGAAAGCAGCAGCAATGGTCATGAAGAATTGTTTGTTGCAAGCTGTTTTGCTGTTCAAAATTACAGCAACAGTACTTGGTTTTTTTGCTACATAGCAACAGTATTTGGTTAATTGATAGTGGTTGTACACACCACATGGTCTCAGATGAATCAATGTTCAAGTTCTTGGACAAAACTTACCACTCCAGGGTAAGAATTGGTGATGTGAAGCATTTAAAGGTCACTGGCAAAGGAGAAGTGCTTGTGCAGACTCTCTCAGGTACAAAACTTATTCCTGATGTGCTTTTAGTACCTAAAATTTCACAAAGTTTGACCAGTGTTGGCCAGTTGATGGAGAAAGATTACTCAGTGATGTTTAAAGGGAGATCTTGCATCATCTATGAGCCTAGTGGTCGAGAGATGTTAACCTTGCCTATGGTTAACAGAAGCTTTTATTTGAAACTGGAAGAAGACAGTGCCATGCCTGCAAGGGAGGAAGTTGCAGCTTTATAGCACAAAAGGTTGGGACATGCAAGTTTTAAGTCCCTGGAGATTATGAGAAAGGGAAACATGGTTGAAGACTTGCGAGAATTCATGGAGGATGGCTGTGCATGTGAAGTTTGTCAGCAGGGTAAGCAAAGTAGATTGCCATTTCCCAAAGAAGCAATCTGGAGAGCATCACAGAAGCTGCAGTTGGTTCATTCTGATGTGTGTGGGCCTCAAAAGACTCCTTCATTGAATGGTAATAAGTACTTCATTCTATTTATTGATGATTTTACCAGAATGTCTTGGGTTTACTTCTTGAAAGCTAAATCTGAAGTTGCAGATGCGTTTTGGAAATGGAAAGCAGTAGTTGAAAAGCAGTCAGGGCTTAATTTGTTGATTATAAGAACTGACAATGGTACTGAATATACATCTGAAAAGTTTGAGCAGTTTTGTATAGATGCAGACATTGAGCACCAAACAACAGTCACTTACTCACCACAACAAAATGGTGTAAGTGAGAGGAAGAACAGGACTGCTATGTCCATGGCAAGGTGTCTGTTGTTTGAGAAGAAGCTGCCAAAGTCTTTCTGGGCAGAAGCTGTTAACACAGCTGTGTATTTGCAGAACAAAATCCAGACCAAAACTGTCAAGCAGAAAACTCCACATGAAGCTTGGTTTGGTATGAAACCTGTTTTTAATCATTTAAAGATCTTTGGTTATATTTGCTATGTTTTGATTCCAGGTGTAAAATGGGATAAGTTGGATAGGAGGAGTGAAATTGGGATCTTTGTTGGATACAGCAAAAGAAGTAAAGGTTATAGAGTTTATATTCCTGCAACTAAGAAAATTATAGTTAGCAGGGATGTCAGATTTGATGAAGAGGCTACCTGGAACTGGGTTGAAAATGAGGTTGTGGAACTTGAGGTAGCTGAAACAAGTGAAAATCCAGCAGTTGATGAGGTTGGATTCGATCAAAGAGAAGATGAAGATGAAGGTCTTGATGTTGATCATGAACCTATAAGAGGTACAAGGCCTATATCTGAGGTTTATGATTCTTGTTTCTTAGTTATTCATGAACATGCAGATCATGTTGAAGCTTTAAAATCTGCTGGTTGGAGAAAAACAATGGAGGAGGAGCTTGCCATGATTGAAAAGACTGTCTCCATTCCATTGTCAGTTGGTGAAAAACTTAGTAGAGAGGATGGATCAAAGAAATCAGATCAGAATGTATACAGAAGTCTGATTGGGGGTTTGTTGTATTTGACAGCAACTAGGCCAGATATTATGTATGCAGTTAGTTTGCTTTCCAGGTTTATGCATTCACCATCTGACATGCATTTTAGAGCAGGTAAAAGGATTCTCAGGTACCTCAATGGCACTGCTGAGCTTGGGGTTCTGCTTGGAAGAACTGCAGATGTAAACTTGACAGGTGTAGACACCGAAATTTAATTTAGGCTAAATCTAGGTTTGGTTTTAGTTTAAGCCCAGTGATGTGGCCTGGTTAGGTTTGGGTTAAATTTATTGGGTTGTGTTTTGGGTTTTAGTAATTATTTATTTGGGTTAGTTAAGCGGGTCAAGTTAATAATTATAGCACATGTTAAATAAGTCTGTGTTGGAAATTTCCTAGCAGTTTCCTCCCATTACTTGCTTCCAAAGAATTTTAGCCTATATAAAGGCTCTCTTCTCCCTAACCCTAGAATGAACAGAGACACAAACAAACGGCACACGTTAGAAGAAATTCTAGGCCGCAACCCTGATCTACCGCAATTCAATTCCAAAGGAGTTTTTTTTTTTTTCTTTCTTCCATTTTGCAATTGGGTCACGCACCAAAGAAATTAAAGGTATGTTGATACCTTCTCCACGTGGGGTGTGCTCAATCCCAATTCTTCCTTTGTCCCTTTCTTTGCCGCATGATTTACACTTTGAAGCTGAGGAATAGGTGCCGCATTGCTCTACCGAGGAGGAATTTGTGCGTCTGACACAAAATGGCTTGGACATCGAACTTCGTAAAAAGTTTGAAGGGGTGGAATTCAGAGACAATTTTGACATGTCCACAAAGGTCGCTCGCTATGAAAATTTGCTCCAAGAAGATGCAGAACGGAGGAGTTCTTCTTATGGAACGTATTATCAGGAGCCTAACTACGAGCTAGGAGTTGTGTTTGCATTCTTTTATATTATATATTAAACTTTTGTTCATCTTTGTTAATTGGCTAAGATAATTGATGGTTCAATTTGTTTTTATGTTATTAATTATTATTATTGTCTTGTCATTGTTATTACTTTGATGCATGAAACGGCAAGGTAGAAATGGTGTTAAAAACATGTCTTAGTAAATTTTCATTTGATTAACAGTTAAAATCAAATCCGTCTTAGCAACTTGTTGATAATTCTTTGTATGTTTCTCTAAATAATGGTTTGTCAAAGTCGTTCTTTGTTTCAAAACTCGTTTCAAAAATAAAAAAATTAAAAAAAAAAATTGTTTAATTGTTCCCTCATCAAAACATAAAAAAACACATCAAAATTTTACTCCTGGCCTGCAAGAGTATAAACTGTGAACGGTAAAATCATATGCATTAGGTTAGGTTAGGTAAATCTGTCAAATTCTACCAATCTTGTGGGGAATTTGGGGATTTTGCATAATTAGGGTTTCATCTAAAATAATGATAAAAATTTTGATAATTAATTTCAAGAGAATATTTTCTAAATATTACCATATTGTGGAAGATTTTGAAGATATTAAAAAAGGAAATAAAATAAATAATATTAAACAAGATTGTTAATATGGAAAATTCAACTATAAAATAATCAATAAAGAATATTTTCCTAGATTTTGCCAATTTGTGGGAAATCATTAAATAAAAAGAATTAAATCAAACTGGTTGCAACATAGTAAATTAATTTTAGTCTTGCCAATTTGTGGGAGACTATATAAATTTAAAAATAATAAATTGAATAATTGAATTGTAATCAAAGTAATAAATAAAAAGGATCCAACGGATGTACAAGTGGTAGTTCCTTGGAGCTTTGTAACCAATCATTTAATCAATGTAAAATAATTTAAGAAGTATATCAAAATAAGGGTAATAATTTAATTTCCGACGACCGAGCCTCTTCGAGAAATTTAAAATTTCTTGAATACTCTTCAGGATAATTGTCTCAAAATTTTTGTCAAAATGTGAGTAAATTGAAGACAATTTTAAAATGAGTAAAATCCAACAATCATAAATTTAAAGGATTAAAAGTAATAATTAAGGCTGAAAGGTTAATGTTTAATTAAAATGGTACTGTCTATTTGACAGGCGTTGTAGGGGTGCTAATACCTTCCCTACACGTAATCGAACTCCCGAACCCAAAATTTGGTGATGAAGAATAATGGTTAATCATTATTAATGAACTTAATTCAACATTAAGAATGCATTAAAATGGTTAATCAAAATTAGGTGGCCAATCACACCTGAATAAAAAGATTGGTGGCGACTCCTTTCCAATGAGTCTAGCGCTCAAGTCTCGCGATTTGCACGTTATGACATTTTGGTGACTCCACTGGGGACCTTTGAGAGTCAGGTCATGAACAATTAAACATTAACCAAAAGCCTTAATAAAATTACTTAAAATCCTCAAAATTTATTTTGTTTGTTTTGCATTCATGTTGCATTTGCATAAGTGTTGTCATCCCTGATAGAGGAAGTGGGTTACCTATACTCTCGTGAGGTTTTACCTCCGCAATGGTTAGGGAATCACTACCACTCAAATTGAACCCTTTTCGTTTGTAGCCTGTGATGGGTGAGAAATGGGGGTGCCTTGTAAAAGGAACAATTTGGGAACCTTTAGGATAAACCAAACCATGCATATCGAAAACCTCAAAACAACCTTAGGTGAGAGCCAAACCCGGCGGTGGTACCTTTATTAGGAACATGTCATTGTCATTCTTTGTTGTTTTGTGGTGCTTTATTATGAATTAACTCTATGTTTTCTCTCATTAAATCTCATGCATTTGCATCATGTAGGTTGCATAAGCGATATTTGCCATTTTTCATGCTATGATAATGGCAAAGTTTGCGCTTGATGAAAGTTCTTTAAGATTAATGTCATTAAGTGAGTTAATTTTAAGGATGTTTTCAAAATGCATAATGACAAGTATCCTGATGCCTGCTTTATGGTACAAATAGAAGGTTCCAAGATAGCTCAAGAGAAACCTCAACATCACTACAACACTCGGTCTAAAGCAAGAGCAATGACAGAAGAGCGTGAAGCCGCATTTCAAGCTAAAATTCAGGGACTTAAGAAGGATCAAGGAGAAATGAAAGAACAGTTGGATAGAGCAAAGAATCAAATGGATAGGATGATGGGAATGATGGAATCTTTGACTCAGCTAATGAAAGGGAAGGCTAAACAGGAGGAACAAAATCATGTCTCAGAAGGACAAAAGATGACTGAACTTGGAATGGATGATGGACCATCAAATGTAGCACAAACCAGTGTCCCACCAACAACTCAGACCTTACCAACCTCATCCGCACAATCTTTTTTTCCTCCACAAGCCTCTTCGCCCTACCCGTATCCACCATATCTGTTACCTTATATTACCCAAAACAGTGGTGCTTTTAAACCACGACCCCCTACTGATACATCCTTCATGTCTGACCCAAACACAATGGCAATCAAACCCATTGAGAGCCATGTCGCTGAAAAACCCATGAAAGATACATCTGAAGATAGTAAACGCTTATTCAATGTGCTGGATGAAAGGATCAAGGGTTTGGAAGGCCCCTATAGCTATTATGAGGTGATGGATGCATCAGAACTATCTTTAGTCTCAGGTTTGGTGGTACCTGAGAAGTTTAAAGTTCCAGAGTTTGAAAAGTTTGATGGAACTAAGAATCCACAGAATTATTTGAGGAGTTATGCGAGGAAAATGCATCCTCACACCCAAGAGGATAAGCTTCTCATTCATTGCTTTCAGTTTAGTTTGACTAATTCTACTTCTGTATGGTATAACCAGCTAGACCCAAATAAGATCAATTCATGGGCTGACCTCGCCAAGGCTTTTATGACCCAATATAGGTACATGTTAGACCTAGCTCCAACTCGTGAATCTCTAAGGAATATGGAGAGGAAGCCTAGTGAGACTTGGAAGGAATATGCGCAGAGGTGGAGAGAAGCTGCTTCTCAGGTTCAAACCTCTATTCCAGAACAAGAATTAACCTCATTATTCTTACAGACTTTGAAGCCCATCTTCTTTGAGAAGTTGTTTCACTTCAAAACATTTGCTGAAGTAGTTGTGGCTGGTGAGATGTTAGAATCTGGTTTGAAATCAGGAAAGATCGATAGTGGAGAGGCTGCTGGATTTAAAAAGGGACAAGGTAATAAGAAGAAGGAAACTGAAGTCAATTTTGCAAGCCTAGAGGGATATCAACCTAAAAGCACATACGGACCTTATTATCCACCACCAGGCTATAGTCACCCATCTCAATATTCCCTTAACCGGTACCAACCATCAAACACCTATCAATACCCTTACCCTTCTGCCAATAATGTTACTGGTGGGGCATCATTCGTGCCCAAATCTTCTGTTGTTCAACCACGTGCACCATCATCATTCCTAACAGCAAGGAAAGAACACCCATTGAGCCAATTCCCTATACCTACACTGAGTTGTTGCCACAACTCCTACAACAAGGGTTGGTCACATGCATTAAATATACTAATACATGGCAGCCTCCATTTCCAAAATGGTATGATGTGAATGCCTATTGCAACTTTCATTCCGAAGCTTAGGGGCACTCAACAGAGAATTGCAAAAAGCTGAAATATGTGGTTCAAGATTTGGTCAAGAGTGGTAAACTTAGCTTCTCGAAGGAGAAATGTTAAAGTTTGGGGCAAGTGACTTCGTGGGAACTAATATTGGGTTGGAGAAGCCATGAGTACTGCAATTTTCTCAAAACCAGTATTAATGAGTTTGCACTTGGATTTCTTGTTTTTGTCACTGTAATAAACTTTTTCTTAAGGGTGTGTGTTGAATTCTTTTTATGGTTATCAGTCTTCCAATGTTCAATTTTTATCATTAGTCATGAAGTAAAATGCACTGCAAGTTCCCACATTCATTCATCCATTCGTTATATTATTTATTTGTATATATGTATATATTTTTCTTATTGCTTCTTAGATTGATTGATAGTGAATACAAAGATGATTTGCCCTGTAAGGAATTTGATGAGATGATGAATTTGGATTCTGATGAGAATCTAAAAAAAAGTCAAAATCGCACTTGGAGACTGTTGATATCTTTGTTGGTATTGTCAAAAGAAGTCTGATTTAGACTCGGGCATGGTGGTTCACAGTTGCCCAATAAGTTAGAATGTGAGAAGTTGCAAAAAAAAAAAAAAAAAAAAAGGATTGCAACGTCATGAGCTTGCACAGATTTTCAAGATTTTCAAAATAAATGACGTTTTTCAAAAATGATTTTCAAGAAACTGTTTTCAAGAAATGATTTTCAAAATTAAGTTTTCAAAAAGGTTTTGAGTTTTCAAAAGATCGCCTTTCATCAAAATATCCAGATCTGAAATGATAAATGGCCTTCTTTCTTATTCCTTCGCTTGCAGAAAATTATCCATTGTTGTCCCCTTTGAGCCTTATGGATTTTCTTTCGAATCAACCCTGATCAAGGATCACCCTCCACACTGGAGGTAAAGAAAAAGAAGAGATTGTCACAAATTGGGAAAAGATGTCCAAGCAAATCAATAGGGACGATGTGAATAAAAAAAGAAAAAAAAGAAGATTGTTCTTAAATCCATTCAAAGAGAAAAGAAAGAATGCGAAGTTCAAAAAAAAGAAGAAGTTTGGGAACAAAAGAAAGTGTTCAAATGAAAAATGGACATCGAAATTGAAAGAATTGTCCACGCAAGCAAGAAAGTGATCCTTGAATCAATCACCCTCAAACACATTTTTTAGCCTTCTAATCCTTTCTTTGGCAACCCTAACCCAAGCCTACGTTACGTGCCTAGTAAAATCCATCTTTGATCAAATTTGGATATTTGAAGTGAGGGAACTATTTTCAAAAAAAAATATTTTTCAAAAGGGTTTTTGAGAAAATTAGTTTTAAAGAGTTTTTTTCAAATGCAGATGCATGGTGAAGCAATCTAAAGAAAAAAAAAGAGAAAGCAAAGAAAAAAGTGAAAAAAAAAGAAAAAAAAGAAAGAAAGAAAAAAAAATCAAAAGGAAAAGGTTCAAATTGAAAACCTGAAAAGGCGGTTTGAATTTGCTTTGGCACTTGAGTACGAAACCCAGAAAGACTGCTCGAGTCGTGATTAGAAAGCCACATGGAATCATGTTTGAAAGTTTCTTAACATGAGAAAGTGATCCAGAAATATCAATTGAATTGGGAATATCAATGCATGATCAAATTGGAGGAAGATTTGGGAGATATTTTTTAAGGTGGGAAGCTGATCCAGAACTATCAATTGAGTTGGGAATATCAATGCATGACCAAATTGGAAGTAGGTTTGGGGCATCAATCATCGTCAGAATCTTCATTGTCATGAAGTCTCTTCTTTCTATTTCAAAAGTAATTTCTTGTATGGATTGATCATTCCACTTGATCTTTCCTTATTATATATACTCTTTCCTTGAATATATATGTATTTCACTATTATTCTCAGGGAACTTGTATGTTGCATTGCATTTCATCACAAATAATAAAGATTGAACATTTCAGAGATGATCATAAAGGGCATTCAATGTTCACTCAAAAATAAGTATAGAAAGATGACTGAGGTCTTCGACTTGAACTGATCATGGGGCATGAAGTAAATTGCTCAGCGGAATGTTGGAAAGATGACAAATGTTGTCAATTTGGATTGATAAGGGGGCATATGCCTGGAAAGCTTGCCACTGAACTAGCTAGTGACCATATTCAAAATTGCTTTATGCCGACATGGTCAAAGATGATAAGGATCATAAAGGGCGTCTTGGAACCTTTTGAAACAATGAATGTCCATGTTCATCAACATACATGCATTGCATCTCATAATCATAATCATAATCATCAACATTCACATCCATCAAAGCATTCAATTGTTTGGTTTCAAAACTGTGTCAAAGGCTTCATTCGAGAACTTCAAAATCTGAGCTTGAGCATGTTGCAAATTTCTCCCCTCGATTGAGGTTGCTTTTTATTCGAAACCTCAAAATCCTTTTTCATAAGAAATTCAGTCTCATCAAAACCTTGTTCAAGATTTTTGTTTAGGTGTCTTATCAAATCCTTATTTAAGGTCCCTGTTTAGGTGTTTCATCAAAATCTTGTTCAAGATTCGTGTTTAGGTGTCTTATCAAATCCTTGTTTAAGGTCCCTGTTTAGGTGTCTTATTAAATCCTTATTTAAGGTCCCTGTTTAGGTGTCTTATCAAATCCTTATTTAAGGTCCCTGTTTAGGTGCCTCATCAAAATCTGGTTCAAGATCCCTATTTAGGTGTCCCATCAAAATCTTGTTCAAGTTTCCTGTTTAGGTTTCTTATTAAATCTTTATTTAAGGTCCCTATTTAGGTGTCTCATCAAAATCTTGTTTAAGATCCTTGTTTAGGTTTCTTATCGAATCCTTATTTAAGGTGCCTGTTTAGGTTTCTAGTCAAAATTTTTGTTTAAGATCCCTGTTTAGTTTTCTTATCAAATCCTTATTTAAGGTCCATGTTTAGGTGTCTCATCAAAATCTTGTTCAAAATTCCTGTTTAGGTTTCTTATTAAATCCTTATTTAAGGTACCTGTTTAGGTGTCTCTTTAAAATCCCAGTTTAGGTTTCTTATCAAAATTTTGTTCAAAATCCATTTCTTGTTCAAAATTCCTGTTTTGTGTTTAAAATGATCCAGTGCGGTCTCTCTAGAAAGTTGATCTTAAGATGACCCAGTGTGGTCTTTCATAGAAGTTTTCAGATTTCTAAGTTGATCTTAAGTTGATCCACTGTGGTCTTTCATAGAAGTTTTCAGAGATTTAATTCGATCTTAAGATGACCCAGTGTGGTCTTTCATAGAAGTTTTTCAGAGATCTAAGTTGATCTTAAGATGACCAGTGTGGTCTTTCATAGAAGTTTTTAGAGATCTAAGTTTATCTTAAGATGACCTAGTGTGGTCTTTCATAGAAGTTTTCAGAGATCTAAGTTGATCTTAAGATGACCCAGTGTGGTCTTTCATAGAACTTTTCAGAGATCTAAGTTGATCTTAAGTTGACCAGTGTGGTCTTTCATAGAAGTTTTTCAGAGATCTAAGTTGATCTTAAGATGACCAGTGTGGTCTTTCATAGAAGTTTTCAGAGATCTAAGTTGATCTTAAGATGACCCAGTGTGGTCTTTCATAGAAGCTTTTAGAGGTCTAAGTTGATCTTCAGATGACCTTGTGTGGTCTTCCATAGAAGTTTTCAAAAATCTAAGTTGATCCAGTGTGGTCATTCCAAGAAGTTTACGATGATCAGAGTTGATCTCTAAATTGACCCAGTGCGGTCATTCCAAGAAAGGTTTCCATGATCAAGGTTGAATTCGTAATAATCCAGTGCGATTAATTAAGAAGTTCAAAATTTGCATTTCATTTCAAAATTCAAAGTTCAAAATTTGCATATCATATCAAAACTCAAAGTTCAAAATTCACAGTTTCTTGTTTCATTCTTCAAAACTCAAAATTTGCATTCTTCAGTTGAAGATATGTTTCATGAATTTCGTCATTTGGTTGGGATAGACTTTTATATTCCTCGAATGAGGAAACTGTTTGCATTTCATTGCTCAAAAATCCAAATAGGCAATTCAAAATTCAAAACTCAAAACTCGAAACTCAAAACTCAAAATTCAAATTTCAAAATTCATGTCTCAAAAATCAAATTTCAAAACCTGAATTTCAGCATTTCATTCTTCAAAAGTCAAAAGTCAAAATTCAAAATTTGCATTTTTTTTCAAAACTCGAAACTCAAAATTTGCATGTCATGTTCAAAACTCAAAATCCAGAATCTGCTTTTCTTTTATTCAAAATCCTAATTGGTGTTTTTGTTCGTCCCGATGGAAGTTCGATGTTCAAAATATTCTTTTGTTGTAGGAGCGGTGTCTACGTCTTTGCGTTCTCTCTGCTTATCAAGAAATACAACAGGATGCCTTTATGTATTTCTTGATTCCCAGAAAGTTCACAAAGAGGGGCAGCTGTAGACACCGAAATTTAATTTAGGCTAAGTCTAGGTTTAGTTTTAGTTTAAACCCAGTGATGTGGCCTGGTTAGGTTTGGGTTAAATTTATTGGATTGTGTTTGGACTTTAGTAATTATTTATTTGGGCTAGTTAAGTGGGTCAAGTTAATAATTATAGCACATATTAAATAAGTCTGTGTTGAAAATATCCTAGTAGTTTCCTCTTATTACTAACTTCCAAAGAATTTAAGCCTATATAAAGTCTCTCTTCTCCCTAACCCTAGAATGAACAGAGACACAAACAAACAGCACAGCACATGTTAGAAGAAATTCTAGGCCGTAACCCTGATCTACCGCAATTCAATTCCAAAGGAGTTTTTTTTTCTTTTTTTTTTTTGTCTTTCTTCCATTTTGCAATTGGGTCACGCACCAAAGAAATTAAAGGTATGTTGATACCTTCTCCACGTGGGGTGTGCTCAATCCCAATTCTTCCTTTGTCCCTTTCTTTGCCGCATGATTTACACTTTGTAGTGTTTGCATTCTTTTATATTATATATTAAACTTTTGTTCATCTTTGTTAATTGGCTAAGATAATTGATGGTTCAATTTGTTTTTATGTTATTAATTATTATTATTGTCTTGTCATTGTTACTACTTTGATGCATGAAAAGGCAAGGTAGAAATAGTGTTAAAAACATGTCTTAGTAAATTTTCATTTGATTAACAGTTAAAATCAAATCTGTCTTAGCAACTTGTTGATAATTGTTTGTTTGTTTCTCTAAATAATGGTTTGTCAAAGTCGTTCTTTGTTTCAAAACTCGTTTCAAAATTAAAAAAATTGTTTAATTGTTCCCTCATCAAAACATAAAAAAAAAAAAAAAACACATCAAAATTTTACTCCTAGCCCGTAAGAGTATAAACTGTGAACGGCAAAATCATATGCATTAGGTTAGGTTAGGTAAATTTGTCAAATTCTGCCAATCTTGTGAGGAATTTGGGAATTTTCCATAATTAGGGTTTCATCTAAAATAATGGTAAAAATTTTGATAATTAATTTCAAGAGAATATTTTCTAAATCTTGTCATATTGTGGAAGATTTTGAAGATATTAAAAAAGGAAATAAAATAAATATTATTAAACAAGATTGTTAATATGGAAAATTCAACTATAAAATAATCAATAAAGAATATTTTCCTAGATTTTGCGAATTTGTGGGAAATCATTAAATAAAAAGAATTAAATCAAAATGGTTTCAACATAGTAAATTAATTTTAGTCTTGTCAATTTGTGGGAGACTATATAAATTTAAAAATAATAAATTGAATAATTGAATTGTAATCAAAGTAATAAATAAAAAGGATCCAACGGATGTACAAGTGGTAGTTCCTTGGAGCTTTGTAACCAATCATTTAATCAATGTAAAATAATTTAAGAAGTATATCAAAATAAGGGTAATAATTTAAATTCCGACGACCGAGCCTCTTCGAGAAATTTAAAATTTCTTGAATACTCTTCAGGATAATTGTCTCAAAATTTTTGTCAAAATGTGAGGAAATTGAAGGCAATTTTAAAATGAGTAAAATCCAACAATCATAAATTTAAAGGATTAAAAGTAATAATTAAGGCTGAAAGGTTAATGTTTAATTAAAATGGTACTGTCTATTTGACAGGCGTTGTAGGGGTGCTAATACCTTCCCTACACGTAATCGAACTCCCGAACCCAAAATTTGGTGATGAAGACTAATGGTTAATCATTATTAATGAACTTAATTCAACATTAAGAACGCATTAAAATGGTTAATCAAAATTAGGTGGCCAATCACACCTGAATAAAAAGATTGGTGGCGACTCCTTTCCAATGAGTCTAGCACTCAAGTCTCGTGATTTGCACGTTATGACAACAGGTTTTGTGGATAGTGATCGGGCAGGGTCACCAAATGATATGAAAAGCACCACTGGTCATCTATTTACTCTTGGAGCAGGTGTCTTCAGTTGGAATTCCAAGAAGCAAGATACTATGGCACAATCCACAGCCGAAGCAGAATATATTGCAGCTGCATCTGCTGTGAATCATGCAATTTGGTTGAAAAAGCTTATGTGTGATGTTAATGAAGAGCCTGGAGAAGCTATTGTGATCTACTGTGACAATCAAGCAGCAATAGCTATTTCAAAAAATCCAGTTTGTCATGGTCGCACAAAGCATTTCAAAATTAAGTTTCATTTTGTGAGAGAAGCACAGCAGGTTAATGAAGTGATTTTGGAGCATTGCAGCTCTGAAGAACAGCTTGCTGATGTTCTAACCAAAGCTCTCCCTATTGCAATGTTTGAGAAGTTGAGAAAAGAACTTGGAGTTTGCAGTTGTTCAACCAAGGAGGAGATTATTGGAGCTGGTTGTACAACTAGCTCATTTTCAAGTTAGTTAAATCAGTTATTACTATTTTTGAAGCTCAAAAATGTCTGCTGGTATTGTTCACACTGGTAAGAGTTTTTGCAGTCCATTTTAACCAATCAAATGCTTTGAATCTACCTACTTTGCAAGTGGACTTGAAGACTCTGATTAAGCAAGCAGCTGCAGATGCAAGTGGCTCAAATAGAGCTGCTTGCCTTGTACTTCAACCAATGAGAATTCAGCGTTTTAACTTTAAGCTGTATTATTAAGTCCGCAATTTTAATCAGTTGCTTATCTTATATTTTAATCACATCATTACTTTTGAATCCACTATCTTTGAACAATCTGAATATTAATTAAAGATGATCAAGCTATCAGTTTAAGCTTGAATTTCAATCATTTCTGTTTTTGTTCTTCATTTTCAGTTCAATATTTCCTCTGTTTTCAATCTTTTAATCTTTTGAACCCAACATATACACATTTAAAACCACCTTTACCAATAATTAAGTCCTGATGAAAGTTGTAGGTAGCAGCTTTGATCTCGGCCAGAGAAAATAGGCGCAGTATTCCCTCGGGAACACCAGGTGGATTTTGAATCCTAGAATGCTTTTCATTTCCCTCACTTTTTTTCAATTTTCTGTTTCCAGGAGTTTTAGTAAAAGACTTTGAAGAAATTTGAAAGAAAACGTGAAGATTCTCCCATATGTTGGAAGCAGTAGTGAAGGAGAAAGAGGAGCAGGTTTAGGTTTGATTGATATTTGTTGTGTTATCTCATCAAACAAGATAGTATATGGCTTGACTTGCTTTTATCATTTGTCTATTAATGAGTCAAGTGATTTTCCAGCTGTTTGCAACTACCGATTTAAAAACTGCTGCTACAAGGTTCGAAAAAGACTACCCAAAACTCCTGTTAACATTTCCAAATTCCAAAAGTGAAGCACCCACCAAAAAAAAAGCCATAGCCATGAAATATCTTGATCCGCGATCCTCTGGGACAAAGAGCGATGCCCAGTTGTGTCTTAAAATGACCAAGTGTTACTTAGGGACCCATTCTTTCCCCTTTTTTTTTTTTCAAACATTCTTTCCCTGTTTAGATGATGCTAAATGTCTAAAAGTGATCCTCAAATCCCATCTTTCATTCTACAATGCCAAGTCCCACCTCGTGTTTTTGTCCAAAGCAAAAAGGTGGGGCAAAATCACAATATCAATAATGCTACTTGCGAGTTGAGGCTCCTGGAAAGCAATTGGCAAATGCTAAACTGATTAATTGTTCTCATCCTTTCTTTCTTTGGCAAGATTTTCAATTTAAAAAAAAACAAAACAAAAAACCAAAAGTGTATTACTTTGTTTCCCAATTAATGAAAAGTTTTGGGACTTATTTACGTTAAAGACTATTTCTATTCTGACCCTGAAATGAAAGTATAACTTGGTCGAGTTTCTTATTTCCTTTCTTGCTGAAATGCTTGGCAACCTACTAAATTTAGAAGCAACACTCTTATGTGGAGTGCAGGGACAAGTCTAGCAATGCAAGTAGAAAACATGAAAATGCAATCATCAATACATTATTGTTTACAAAATTGATGGGCAGGTAGTCATACAGAGGAACTCTGCATGCATATAGATCTTTAATAGCCTCGTTTCATGACAAAATTTGCTTTCCGAATTAGCAAAAGATTATACTTCACACAAGACAAGAGAATGGATAATGACACAGCAGTTTCTTTCTTTACAAGTTCTTTTGATTTACTTTTACATGGTTATAAAATGTTTTGTGGACAAGTAAATGAGTTTATTTATCCAAGTGCAGCAAGCTGCAACAGAATACAAAGTACAGGCCACAAGTAGCTTACAAAGAAGCTAACAAACATGAAATTAAACAAACATCACATCATAAAAAACTTAGGGATATAAAGTTCCCATCTAGAGCATAGTGTGGTATTCATGAAGTCCCTCTTAACATTCTCCAAACCATACAATCTATCACGAACAACTCCTGCAATTGACTTGAATACTGCTTAGCGGGTTGTGATTTTTGTTGAAAATGTCTAACATTTCGCTCTCTCCAAGTACAATAACAGTAGCCATCCCACATGATCTTAAGGATAATTGTAAGTAGGGAACTACCCTTAAGCCCTCTTATAGCCCACTGAAATTCTAATGTCCAATCTTCTGCAACACGAGAGAATCCACAAGTAACTACTCCCTCTGTTTCTTTTTATTTGTCATGGATAACTAACATCTTCAATCAAGAAAAGTAGTTAAAAGTTAGTTAGTTTGTAAATTTTATGCATATTTTAGTCTACTTTCCCATAACACCCTTAATTAAATATTCATATATACCCACATATTCATTCTTTTTCTTTAATTAAAGAAAGGGTAGATTTCGAAAATAGGTAATTAATGCTTTCTTGGTAGTGTAAGATGACAAATAAAAAGGAATAAAAGGTGATGACAAATAAAAAGGAAAAGAGGAAGTAGTACATTAGTACAAATACCACAAGAATAGTCATACATGTGAAGAATAGATGGTCTCTGATTTCAACTTCTTGATGACAAAAAGAGCAATGCAAATCATATAAATAAGGAACGTCCCAAGAAGCCAGACGGACATGAGTGGGTAATCTATCATGTATTGCCGTCCAGGATATGATTGAATGTTTAGGAACATGATATTTAAACCAAATCAGTCTTTGACAAGGTACCTTTGCTTATTTGGATCTGATGGCTTCATATATGTCACGGTTGCTTTGTAAGATGGTGCCCAAGAACCATTAGGTTGGAAGAACTGTAATGCTAGAGATCTCAATTGCAAAAGCTTCTTAAAACCCCAACTGTATCTCTGTAGTGAAGGGATTTGGAAGATACTTCTGCCTTTGAGAATATAATGATGCACCCAAGATACCCAAATCGAACCAACTTGACATATAAAGCCCACAAGTTTCTGAGAATGCAGCACGATTCCAAAGCTTAAGATTTTTAAAGCCAAGTCCTCCCTCTAATTTAGGACTCCAAATTTGAGTCCAAACTAATCCTAGCACCCCTGCTTAGCATTTGTTCCTTTCCAAAAATAACCTGCACATAATTGGTTAAGTTTGGCAATAACAGACCGGGGGAGAATGAAGTGTTGACACCAATAGTTCTGCAGGCTGCATATAACTGATTGAATGAGTTGAAGTCGACCCCTATATGACAGGTGTTTTGCAGACCAGGAAGAAATTCTACTAGCAACTTTAAACAATAGTGGCAAGCAATCCTTATGGTTAAAAAATGTTGTTACTCGTAATTAGTCAATAATAACAAATTCCAAGTTGCATATCTTCAATGTCTGAAAATGTATCCTCAGTCTTGAAGCTTTGTTTGAAACCCTCTATTCGTGTCAAGTTTTGAAGCTATGTACATCAGAAACATTAAAAGGGAGAAGAGGAGAAAAGACTTCTTCATACATACATTCTCCATTAGGATGGATATGCTCCATTTCGGAGTCCGCTTGGATTTGCATCTCCAAAGCAAGCTCTAATGTTGCCTCCACCTCGCCCATGGCAGGCCGTTTCTTTCCGGAAACATGGACACAATGACAAGCAATCTCCATAAATTTCTCTAAGCTCCCTGGGGAAACTTTCCCTCTCAAAAATGGGTCAATAGTATCATAAATGGTTCCATCTTTTATGCATCTAATAACCCACTCAACTAGATGTACCCGATCCTTCTCCACATCAGCCTTGACTACTGGTCGACAGCAGCAGAGTACTTCAAACAGAACAACCCCAAAGGAATAGACATCTGATTTGAGATTCAGTACACCTGTTAGGAAATACTCTGGATCCAAATACCCAAATGTACCAACAACTGTTGTCGACAAAGATTCAATGCTCTCACGTATGAGATGATATTCCCACTTGTGATCATCTACTAATTTGAGTGGAGCATTGGGCACAATGGAAGGTCCTATCTCGGACAACCCAAAATCCGAAAGCTTAGGAACCAGTTGTCCGTCCATAAGTATATTGTTGGTCTTGATGTCTCGGTGAATTATTGCACGCTTTGCTCCAGTACGAAGATAATGTAGTCCCCGAGCTGGCCCTATGCAAATCTCTAGCCTTTGTTTCCAGGAAAGGGGATCGTAACCAATACTATTGTGGAGGCGATCATAAAGTGACCCATTGCTCATATAGTTGTACACAAGGATCTTCTCGTCTTTCTCATGGCAGAACCCAATTAGATAGATGAGATGTTGATGGCGTAGCTGGCAAAGCAACTTCACCTCATTTCGGAACTCTTCCAGTCCTAATTTTTCTCTCGCTCTCGAAGACGTCCGGGGCTTCAAGCGTTTGACAGCGACAACCAAGGTGCCATTATCCATAACTCCTTTGTATACATCTCCACTACCACCTCTTCCAATGACGAATTTTGAATCAAAGTTGAAGGTAGAAGCTCTGATCTCCTTTAATGAAAATTGACGGCATAATCCTTCTGGAAGTGAGGCTTCATTAGCTGATTTTGCCCTACTTCTGGGGAGTTTGATCTTGTTTAATGTTCTCTCAGAAACTCCAATCAAACTTAGTGAACAATACAAAAGATTATTTCTCATTGATTGACGAAAGGGGAAGCAGAGGAAGCAAAGTTAATTCTGCTGAAATCCACAATCTATGTTTGTATCAGGTGAAGAGACTAATCTTGCAGTGAAGGAGAAAGAAGGATCAAGTTTAGATATGATCATTGATGTATGTTGTGTTATCTCATCAAACAAGACAGTATCTGGCTTGACTTGCTTTCTATCATTCATTAATTTCTCTTTGTAAAGTTAAGTAGCCACATTGAACTAGTATATCCAACTTATATACGGATTCAAATACGCATTACACATCGGAAACATGCACAAGTGTAGTTGTAATTTAGGCTTGATTTATAATTTACCACTGTTGAGTCAAGTGATTTTCCAGCTGTTTGCAACTACAAGGTTCTAAAACGACAACCCCAAACCCAAACCCAAACCCAAAGCTCTTTTTGCTACATTACCAAAAGTGAAGTACCAAAAAAAAATATCTTGATTTATGATCCTCTCTGGGAATA